>JBBMKE010403489.1:0-12262 GCA_037834125.1 Lippia alba | reverse complement strand
AGCTCGAGCTCAAGAGCTTGGGGTCAAGAATGGGGGTTTCTCCTCTTCTTCTCTTCTTTCTTCTTGCCTTGTCAAAATGAAGAGGGGATGAGGTTTCTTGGCTATTAAGAGCCGGTCCGGGTCGGTAAAATGGGTAGGGACAAAAACTCCGGTCCAAGAGGATCGAATTTAAAAGCGGTAGGGCTATCAAACGGCTTAAGAAATCGAATAGGTTAATCTCATAAAATTCGAATCATTGGAACGGATTAAATGGAGGGGTTTAAATTCGAACTCAAATTCCCGAGCGCTCAAATAGCTACGAGGGATAAAACACCATAACTAAATTAGGTATCCTAATTCGACAAAGATTGAGCAATTGAGCTCAAGAGCAATTAATTAATTCTAAAGCGCACTCAATAGAATTAAATCCACGTTGACACTTAGCATGCTAAACATATAATTCACGTAATTACTGAATTAAGCTCACACGTGTCGCTGTACCTGAAGGTCCGAAAAACTGGGCCGTCACAAGTGATGCTCGCGAACCACATTTGCCAGTTCCTCACCTCAAAAGGAGGGACGAATAAGATTACAAAGAATATGACCGCGAGGTCCCCACCTCCATCAACAGATACGATGGAACCATTGATCCAGTCGAGTGTCTGGATCATTTTATGCATCTCATGAACCTTTACGAGCACTCGCATCATTACTAGATGCAGGTGTTCGTCATGTCTTTCATAGGACAGGCTAAAGAATGGTACAAGAGTCTGCCCCCTCGCTCCATCTGAGGGTACGCAGATCTAACCAACGCCTTCCTTAACCATTTCAGTTCTCTCAAAGCACCAACACCAGCAGCCATGGTGCTTACAGTTTGGTGCAGGGTCCCAACAAGACCCTCCAGTCTTTCATGGGGAGATTCAACAAGGAAATTTTGGTTGTTGAGAGACCCTCGATGGACTTCCTCTAGCATGTGCTCTTTGGAGCCATTAATATAAAGCATTACGTGAGCAAGGAATTCGTCGAGGAAGTCACCAAGAAGAAGCCCCTTACTCTGACAAAAATAAGGGAAATTAAGGACTCCCATTTTACCCTCAAATATATGTATATCATGAGGGAACATAAATTGGCCAATGTTACGTGAGTGGACAAAGGCCCTATGGACAACCCTCTCCCGCATTCAAAGTCTGATCCACCCAAGAATCAGAGCCGGAGCCCAGCGCATGCCTGCAGAAACCCCTCACCCCCTTGGAGATACGAGTGCATCCCCCTCAACAGACCTATTGTAGAGGTCTACTCTATGACAGACAAAAGCTGTTTAACAGGTCGCCCAAGATGAGGGAGACTGAGAGTCAGAACGGCTCAAACAAATATTGCGCTTTTCATAAGCAGAGGGGGCATGACACTGATGAATGCCATCAGCTCGAGGCGGAGATCCAGCGGCTCATCGCTGGGGGGCACCTGAAGGAGGTTGTAAGGGTGCTGGAATGATATGATGAACACTGCACATAGTGCGCCAGAAATGGAAGCAGAAGCCGCTCGCCCTCGAGGAGCCCCCGCCGTGATCAGCCCGAAGGGAGTGGGAAGAATAAGCAGAAGGCCCCAGAAATGGAGAACCAGCCCTTCGTGGTCATCCACATGATCTCCAGAGGACCCTCCGGAGGAGATTCCAATGCTTCCCACCGCTGCCATGTCCGCAGTTATGACCAGCGCTCCCTGTAAGCCAAACCCATCAACTACGTCGACCATACCGAACACTCGAAGGAGAATGAGATTGTGGAATTCACTGACAAGGATTTAGAACACATTGTAACACCCCATGGGGTCGGTTAGCTTAGATGTCCACAATCACATTGTAAAGAGAGTTTTGGTTGATAGTGGAAGCTCTGTGAACGTTCTCCCGTACTCAACTTTCCAAAAAATCAATATTTCCTCTTGAACCCCTCAAAACAACCCTCATTGGCTTTGGAGGTTTCGAGATCATCCCTAACGGGCAGATACGCTTGGCCACCTCTTTCGGTCGTGCCCTACAACGTAAAACTATGAATGTTTTGTATGTCGTTGTTGAAGTGGATCTGCCATACAACATCATCATTGGGTGCCCAGCCTTCGTGGACTTTAAAGCTGTGATCTCCACGTATCACCAGAAGCTTAAATTCCCAACATCCGAGGGTACATGAGAGGTATTGTGCAATGGAAAAGGAACTTGGGAATGCTATATTTTGTCCCTTCGCAGCCACAAACCCAAGCAGGTCACACAAATGGGATCCATGAAGAAGTCCGAGGACTTTCCAAAGCTGGATGAAGATGGCCCCGAGTGTAAGCGGGCTAAAAAGAAAGACGCCAAAGCTACATCGAGCGCAGGAGATAGCCCTCCAGGAACGGTTGAGGGATCATCCAGCAGTGAAGATGATCAGCCCTCAAAAGATTTGGACAATCGCCTCACAGGCAAGAAGCAGGCAAGAAGCGGGCGCTCGAAGCTCCCAGACCAGAAGTCAGAATTGAACCCATGGAGAAGTTCGTTACCATTGAGTTGGAGCCAGGTAACCCCACGGGAATTGTGGGAATCACTTTGGCGGTCGAATCCTTGCTAAGAAGGTATTGAGGAGTGGATTCTACTGGCCCTCAATTCTGCAAGATGCCATCAATTACTCAAAGAGATGCCCCAAGTGCCAATTTCATTCCAACATCCCTTAACTTCTAGCAGCGCAAATGATCCCCATTGATGTGTCATGGCCTTTCGACCAATGGGGCATCGACATCGTAAGTCTCTTACCAATGGCAGTCGGGTAAAGAAAATTCACAATCATTGTCGTGGACTACTTTACCAAGTGGGCTGAGGCTGAAGCAATCTCGAAGATCTCCTTCTGGGTGGTTAGGGACTTCATTTGGAAAAATATTATTTGCAGATATGACACTCGAGGGTATTTGTCTTAGACAAAAGATCCCAGTTCATTGCTGCTGACACCCGAGAGTGGTGCTCGGAGCTTGGCATTGAACAACGCTTCACTGCTGTGGGTCATCCGCAGGCCAACGATCAAGCTGAAGTAACCAACATGACAATACTCCAGCATTTGAAAATGATGCTCGAGAGTAAGAAAGGCGAATAAGATGAAGAGCTCCAAGGAGCCCTTTGGGCGTATCGCACTACCTTACGAGCGGTAACAGGTGAGACTCCTTACTCCCTCGTGTACAGTTTTGAGGCTATGATACCTGCAGAGCTTGCCCAAGAGTTTGCACGTGTTGCCTATTTTGAGCCCGCTGCTAACGAAAGTAATCGAGTGCTCGAATTGGACCTACTAGACGAGAAGTGGAACACTGCGTGGGCTCGTATTCATAAGTACAAAGCTTCGGTAACCCACCAGTACAACAAACACGTTAAGGAAAGAACCTTCCAACTAGGGGACTTAGTCCTCAAGAAAGTTGAGGTCTCTAAGCACTTGGGTAAGATAGACCCCAATTGGGAAGGCCCCTTCAAGGTGATACATGTACGAGCAAACAACAACTACCTACTAGAAACCTTGCAAGGCGAGTGTCTCGTCCAATCGTGGAATGCTTGCAATCTTAAAAGGTTTTACGTATAACCATTGTAACATTCCCTTTGGGGTACATTGTATCTTCTTTTGATAGAAATACAAGTATGAAATGTAAGTGTTAATTGGCCAGGGTGATCCCCACGCGAACACCACATCCCCTGGACTACTAGTCTAGCTCACACATGAAATGGGTAGTCCAAGCATGAGCCAGACTCATAGCGAACGGGTGACAATAAAAAATAACACTCCTAGCTAGACAGAATCTAACCCTGTACCAATTATTCAATAAACAAAAGTGCAATGCAGAAGCAGTTTAAAATAAAAAGTAACAACAACAAAAGCTCACAGGCTCAAAGTAAACAACAGTGGGCTATAAGCACTAAATAAAACAGTCAAACAGTGGCCACGGGCCTAAAATTAAATACAAGATTCGGCACAACCGATAACAATAATAATCAGTAACATGCTGTGGCTCACAGGCCTCATTAAATAGGATACAATAAAGTAATAATGCAATGAGACTCGAGTGTACATGTGTGACTCGAAAGGAAAACTAAACTTGACCCCCGCCTAGCAAATCCTGCAAAAGAACTGAGAGGTGGAAAGAGGGGTCAGTCTCTAGAAGACTGAGTGAGCAAGGGTTGTACATATATATAGAAACACGCACATGCAAGCCATAAATCCCGAGCGAGATTTTATGGAAGTTAGTTCCTCCGAAGAGGTATAAAATATTTATCAACGATCGGACTTTACAATTATAACAATTTCAAAATATTTCAGTTCAGGGGATGATCAATAGCTTGGCGAGTGAGCATGCACAATCTCCATCCTTACTCTGACCGTGTACAATCAATAGGGATTAATTATTAAAATGTGATCATGCAATCGATTATTCAATCTTTCAGTTAATTACAGGTTTCAAGAACAGTCAGGAATGTTACAAGCCAACCTCCCTCTTCAGTGGTGGTGGTCAGGCCTGTAGACCCGAACCACCCAAGTATATCTCTCCGCCAGCGGTAGCCCAGTCGTGAGAAACAATCAATACACGTGAGACGGGGGCTCATGACTCCTACCCACTCCTTCGATGGTATGAGAACCACCAGCTCAAGAAAACCCCGCCTTCCTGGCTCCTGGGTCGCGCAGATGTAATCCCAAATGGTACTACGTGCAAGGCTTCTTTCCGTCGGCCCGATGCCGATCCGGTCGCCAATCCCACATTTTTCCTAGGCCCACAGTATAAGACATGCAGTGCAATTCTCACCAAAGTAGTAGGGAATCAGTAATCATTTTAGTACAGTTCATTGAAAACGGTTCAGTTCTTTTAAAACATTTACTCGATGGCTCTTTGAAAACAATATAGATATACAATAAGGTTTTTGGCCAAAACTGTCACATAAAGGTTTTAGGGTTTAATATGTAACTAGAACAAAAAACACCCTCACCTGGAGAATGACAAGACAAGGATAAGAACAAGAGCAACAGGGGTGCCTACTCGATCCGGAAACCTCCACCCTAGAGAGAAACTGTACAAGAAAAGGAACAATGTGTACTCGTGAGAAACGACTCAATATGAAACTATATACGACGACGACATTGGCATGAAGTGTTCGTGACAAAATATGAGATGATAAAAATGGATGTGAGAGTTATAAAGAATAATATGTTATGCCATGATCGTGTTCATGTTCACAATAAATGTTTCACGTATCAATTAAGCATGATATTCACGTGTACGCGTGATATGTGATCATATAACCCATGCTCACTTATAATTTAAATCAAATAAATAACTAAACAATTATGTGTTGCATATAAACATTTAATCACAATTCACAAAGTCATATAAACATGTTAGGCACGTTAAGGAATCAAGCAAGGCACGTAAACATGATCATGGACGAGAAACAACGAAAGTCAAAGCACGAAAATGGGTCCACAGAGCCACATCCCGGCTAGGACTCAAAATGCACTGAAACGAATCCCGGACGGGACAGAAGTCCCGAGACCAACTTGATCAGGTCTCCCGGCCAGGACAGAAAATAATCCCGGCCGGGACAAATGTCCAGCCCTGCTACTGACATGCAATCCCGGTTAGGACACAATTTGAACTGGAAACCTTCCCGGCCGGGACCACCTATCCCGAAACCAACCAAAAGAGGGATCCCGGTCGGGACTACAAATGTACTAATCCCGATCCAGGACGGGACGTCCTGCGATAGAAATAGGGGCAAATTCGGCTTGACTGAAAATCAGCCGAAACGGTCAATCGAGGCACTGTTGGAGCCCAAAACCAAAACCAAGCAACAACCTACACTCAATCAAGCACAAAAGTACAAGAAAAACATGAATCAAAGCTCAAATACGACAAACCCACCAAAAAGATAAAATATATACATACACATATACATACACTTCAATATACTTATATAACTCAAGGAATGAGAAGGGGCTTATCGGAATTGAAATGAGGGCGTCAATGTTGAGCTCGTGGTGGTCTTGAATCGTTGGATTCTTGCCGGATTTGATGGAGCTAGCATTTCCCTCTTTTTCTTCTTGGTCCTCTTCCTTTTTGAGCATGAGGTGAAGGTGATGAAGAAGAAATTGAGAAGAGAGTGGAGTGGTGGAGGAATGGTGGTGGTGCGGCGGCCAGTGATGTGAGGGGCGGCCAGTGGTAGTAAGATGTGGTGGAGGTGGTACTTTCTCTTGGAGAGGAGAAGGCAAGAAGAAGAAGAAGAAGAAGAAGAAGAAGAAGAAGAAGAAGAAGAAAGAAATGGAAAAGAATGGCGTGTGTGTGTATTCTTGTTTTTATTGGGAGAAAAAGGAAAAGTGACACGCGGGGCCCGATCGGGAGATATTTGTGTGTGGTTTTAACTCGAATTAAACTACGACCGAGAGTAGGACTAAGTTCCCAAATTAAATAAAAGGGATAAATAATGAGTTCGGGAATTTACAAGAAATAAAAGGTGAGGCTTGGGAAAGGAATAATGTGGACGTATGATTATAGTAAAACGAACAAATGTTAGTTACGTACACACGTAAATACAATGAAATCACGTAAAGAATTTATTAAAAACATAATTCACATAATTAAACAAATAAAGCATGTAACTCTCGGTCTGACCTCACTCGTGATGCCATACCTGGTTAGTCTTGAAAATACGGGGCGTCACATACTCTATCATCCAACAGAAGTAAAACCAGCAAGAGAATATCTCTAAGTCCTATAGCAACTCAAACATCAACCAACACACAAAAGATCATCTCATCTCAGAAACCATCAACAATTTGCGAGTACAGAAAAGAAATTCATTCATCAGAGGTGGATTATTACAGTAACTTGAAAGAATTTTTGGCGAGTGCATCATTGCTTCACAAAGCAAAAACAGAATGGAATATTGTTCGGTTTAAGCAACAAAAAGAAGACAAAATCTAAAATGCAGAATAGGGATAGGCAGCTTCTTGAGGGACATTCGGAATCTTGGCAACCTCGATTGCACTTAAGATGCGGATCCTCCTCCAGGTGCTCGGCTTCTGACATTGGGGCTAGCCGTGGGGGGATCATGAGGGTCGCGAGGCTCTGGGGGTGCCACTATCGGTGGAGTAGGTTGCAGGATGGGAAGGTTAGGCACTGGCTCACTTGATTGTACCTCAATGTCCCAAATCTCTTCCTCGGCATTCTCCTCAACCGTCAAGGGTCCCAGTTGAGGAGGATTGGCCACTATGAACTCACCCTGGAGTGTTTGGATAAGTTCATCATACTTAGGTTACAAATGAGCTCAATTTTGTCTGAAATGATTTCAATGGGGACACAAAAACTGTTTCCTTATGATAACTAAGTGTAAAATTCTAATCATTGAACTAAAATGAGATACTTAGCAGTTAGCTCATACTTGAACTGTATTCACAAAACCCAAAATTAAACTATCTTGGCAAGAAAGATTACCATGTTTAAGATTGAAGAGGCTACCATTAGGCTGATAATCGAAAACGATCAACCTTTCCTATTTAGCCTGAAAATAAGCTCTCACTAGGACCAAATTGGGGTGCCTCAGATTACCAACAGTCTCCATATGTTGCTCGAATGCTTCACCATTCGTAATAGCGATTTTACATGCATCTAATCTCTTTACGCACACCACAAACCGACGATCCATCACGGCTTTATACGTCGTACCAAAACTGCCTCTCCCCAAGAGCTCCGTTGATGCACTCATCAGCTGCTCTTACAATTCTTCCTCAAGATTACCCCAGGGATTACCTCAAGATTTTCATCTAGAGCCATATTCAAATTTCTCTCTTTACGGGCGGTTGGAGGCGCCAATCCCAATTTAATCACCTGGCCCACGGCTTTCCAGAAGAATACTCGAGCATTTACAAAGTAGTGTAAGTTGGCTGCGAGATCGAACGCTTTAGAGCGCACAAATTTGAAGAGAGCTTCGCGTGCTGCCTTCACTTCGAGGGTCGCGAAGCGCCTCTAGATGTCCGCCAACCTGTCCCGCGCCTCGTCCAATTGCTTCTCCCTATAGTCGGCCTCCTTCTAGAACTCCTCTTGCTCCACCTTCCAAGCCCTATAGTCATCTCGGGCTTTCTTATCGAGCATCTGGCACTTTTCCTCCGTGTCTTTTAGAGCTTCTTTTATCTTCTCATTCTCGATCTTGAGGGCGTTGTGTACAGCAAGGAGTTCGTTATAGTCCTCTTGAAGGGTGGCTGGATCCGAGATTCTTAGAAACTTCTTGTGTTTTGACTTGTGCTCGGAGTAGGTCCACTCATGATTCTTGAGGCGGGGAAGCACTTCCTACAAAAGTAATTAAGTCTTGGTTGAATGTTTGCAAAAATGGAGGAAAAAGAACAGAAGAAGAGAAGTTAAGTACTCACAGCAATAAGAGCTTGGCTGGCATCAGCCAATACCTCCACGGCGGTCTGCTCATTAAGTTTCTCGTGGTCGCCCGAAAATTAAGCTCGTTGAAAAATGTCCGAATCGATAGTGCAGGCAGAAGGTCCGCCTCTCAACAGGATGGGCCCATCCTCCGCCGTGTTCTTATAACACATGTTGCCCATGCGTTTAAACTTCCGAAAGCATTCCTCCTCGTAGGAGGAGGTGTTGCGATAATCACCATCCCGGGCGCCAACGATCACGTCTTTCCCCTTCCCTTAGATGGGAACTGAGTTTGCCATCCTTTTTCTTTTCCTCGAGGGTTTGGAGCTACCCTCTACTAGGTCGCGTATTATCACCCCGAGCGGTTGCTCCATGAGGCGTTGGGTCCCAACTGGACCGCTCTCTTAGGTTGCGAAGGCACGAGGGGCCCCTTGATGGTCTCAGGAACATCTCCACCTTCTAAGTCCATGATGTCAGGCTCATCAACCAAATCCCTACCCCTGCCTCGACCCTCGCCACGGCCCCCTCGTCCGCCATTATTTCTTCCTCCTCTTCCCTGACCACGCCCTCCTTGAGAGGCTATGGGTTGCTGCTATTGTTGTTGTTGTTGTTGTTGTTGGGGGTTCGCCCCACCGCATTGCGGGCGTTCAAAAGAGCAGCCACCTCAGCTATGTTGCCAGCCATGAGGATTGAGATATCTACAAGAAGGAAAAATACGAGCGTCACAAAAATGCTTGAAAAGGGACGAAATAGGTAAAAAGGGATTAGTCTCCTACATTAAGTGTTAGAAGAAGTTAATTCCTAAGATCTAACCGTCTTTCTCCATCACACGAGCCGAAGGGTGTTCTACCATCCTTGGGGGGCTCGAAAGACCGCACTGCTTCATTCCTCAGTAAGCCTTTGCCCAACCCTTGAACTCAACGAACTGAGGACTTGATCTAGTAAGAGGCTCGTTCCCGTGTATCACCCAATTCTTTGGAACCCCAAATGTATTCTCCCCCCGTGGAAACGTAGAAGAACTTCTCTTTTCAGTCATTGTCGTACGAGCTCGAGGGCGAATTAATTATCGTCATATCTTTCTTGGCGGACACTAATAGAATCCATCCCTTGGCAATGAGCGGGAGGATCGAGCCACTTGAAATAGGCGAATGAAGTTGTCAACAGAGGGTTCGTGTCTGGTCGCCTTCATCAAAATCATGGAGGCTTTTATTTAGGCTATTCCATTCAGCAAAATATGCGAGGGGCACAGGTTCAAGTAATTGAGAATACGTTTCACCTCCTCGAGAATTGGAAACCTAAGACCCTCCGCATCCATTGTGTCTCTATATACAGTCATCCTGTTAGGCGGTGGGTCATTTGCGCGCTCGCCCTTCGCGGGGAGATGCGCACTAATTGCGCCACCCCAGTACACTTGATCCATCAATTTATCTAACTCATCGATGGTCATGGTGCTCTTGATTTCATCAGGAGTTCTGTCTGTTTGATTGGGATTTGACACCCTCATTTGAGTAAGGGGCTCTTTCCCACCTCTTCTTCTTTTCTGAGGAGGCTCATCTTTCGCATGTCATCCCGAGGATCCAGCCTCCTCCTGGATGGATATAGCCACAGTCACTTGATGGTCTTGTGGCCTCATTGTACTGTTGGTTATGGGGAAAGCCCTCTCCCCCTGATTCGCCACCAAGATGGAATTATCCATCTGCCCAAATAAGACATCCACCCTATTTGGATTACGCTCGTGCATCCCTTGCAACGTAGTGTTCAAATTATCATCCCCATCATTTCTGCGGGCTTTCGCCACCGGAATAGCCATGGGAATAGAACCAACATCCGCCTCTCCCTCCGGCGTCATCTCCATAGGAACCACCATTAGAATCCTACTTTGAGGAGAAGGACTCCAGGGAGATATGTCTATGATCTTCTAAGCAGTCTCGCTAACAACATTATTATTAGCCATTGATTTCAGGAATGTGTGAAGAACAGAAACAAAGAAGATTGATTTCTGGAAAGGGGTTCTAACAATCTAGGGTTTAAGAGTGCACAAAGTAATTCACTCACTGATTTAGCAATTCCCTCATCCTAAATCTAAAGTTATTATAAAAACCTACAAACTACAAGAAATTCGCCTAAGTTTGTGGGTAAAATAAAAAACTCGCTTGAAAAGTTTGCTGGAAATCTCAAGAATGCAGAGAGAAGGTTGATAAGTGCTCTGAGAATTTAGGAAGCGTTAAAGGGTAAATGATCTCCAAATCCCTATTTATATGGGAGGGATAAGCACATAATTGGTAATATGTCCAAATTAACAATCATTCCTACCTAGGTAACTGTCCCCTTTTGGCAATCGTTACACATCTTCTGAGATTGAAGGTCTGTTTTCTTACTCAGCGCGCCCACGCCCCTAGTTTACATTTAATGCAACTGTGTACGAGCGTCAGTATAATAAGACCACATTTATTGCTTGGCAGAATATGTCCGTTATGTAGGACGCTCGACTTCAAATCTATGTAAGAAATAGGCCTTCTCGCATTCTTAGAAGAAACTCAGGACCTTTGAAATTCTATAGTGTGCCCGAACATCACTACAGAATTTGGGGGGCAAAATGATGGGCCTAAAATACGCTCACATCTTCGCCGTACACGTATTATGATCCGAAGGGATGCTCTTATAGGCCAGGAAGTAGCATGGGTTGATGCTTGAAGGAATGGGTTCGTGAATGAGGTCCAACCCCTTTCCTTCCTCTCCTCCCTAGAAAAGAATCTTTCTCGAACTCACTTGATGCACAGGATCATAACCCTCGTCGCTGCGCTTTCATGGAGGATCGCTCCCATATGGGGACGCCTCCTCTTAAATGTCGACCCTCGGGCTCTGAACGCTCGTTGGCTCACTACTCTTACTCCCCTTATCATGGAATCATATCTCGAGCATCACTACACTCGATGGATTGCACCCAAGCATCTCGGCGCTCGAGGGTACTGTCCCATAACTGTTACTGACACACACACCCCTCTAACGCGCGTGCACCTCTGACATACATAACCGCCTATGGTTAAGCACAACTCACAACCATCACTCTAATGCCCTCACTGTAGCACCCCGCACGTGAGGCACCACATCCCCCGTACTAGAGTCCAACACGTGTAACGAAATAGGAAATCCACACACGTATCAGACAATAGAGAACGAGAGACAAACAAAAACTCAAACCTAAGCTAGGCGGTCTAGACCCTCAATCAGAGTGGAGTGCGAATCAAAACATTAAAGTGTGGAAGCGATAAATATAAACAACATATATATCCCAAGATCTCAAGTTCATATCAAGTCTCCAACAAGCATGGAATAATATACATCAATGTACAAGTGCCCATCCAAGGCCAACATAATATCAAGTTTCAATTCTCCAACATACAAAAGTTCAAAAGTACAAAAGATAACCGCTACGATGTATGAGACTCGAGCTAAACTACAAGTAGGACTCTAGGACAACTTGCCGCCTAGATCAACTCCAAGTGTACCTGAAAACTCAAAAGAAGGGAAAGAAAAGAAAACACGAATGAGGGTTAGTCCTAAAGACCAGTGAGGGGCTCACACATGCACCCAACGTACGTATAGAGCAAAACACTTACAAAATTAAACAATCTGTGGCCCAAAAATAGTTTTTGCAAGCCAAAATGTTTTTCCGTGATAATAGGTATATAATTTGAAGATAAGAGAAAGGCCCAAGGCCAAATCACCAATTTTTAGGTAATTATAAGTCTATTCTCTTTCCATAGATTCAAACACACGCCCACGACTCGGCAAGTACGAGTCTTAACTCCAACTCCTCAAAATTCGAACAAAGAAAACTAAATACACAAACAAACCAACTAACTCCGGG
>JBBMKE010403478.1:0-12264 GCA_037834125.1 Lippia alba | reverse complement strand
GATTTGAAGGGTAGGAGAACTGATGCATTGGTGGTTATATTGGTTTGTCCCATTGCCAAACAGGCAATAAGGCATTGTGAGAAAAATAATGTAAGAGGCAATTGAAGTGCTCTCATGAGGCCCATCTTTTGGAAAAAAAAAATCCGCTATATCTGGCATGGTTGGAGTGGATAGTATTTGTAATGCATTGAGAGGAAAATCAGTTATTCGGCTCATTGCTCGGTTGAGGCATATAAGCTCTACAAGCTGGAATCAGAGGTAATATAAATTCTCTGCCCCCCTTTGCCCTTTTCATTTCTTTTACGGCGACCCTCCTAAGTTTATAACTTGGTATTTGACATTATTTATATATTCCAGATTTCGGATACAACGTTGTCTTCCAGAAGTGGATATGCTCACTGATTTAATTCAGCCAGTCAGTTCTTGTTGGTCTTGATGTGAGGAGATTTTAAAATATTCTGGATGTGGAACTGTTTCTTATTAATGGGAGGATCCTCCTGTTAATATTTCAGAGCTAGAACATCTAAAGAAATACCGCTCTGATACCATATCATGGAAATCAGGTGATGATCTTGTTCTTGTGAATGTTCATTAACTTCGAATACCAGGAAACATATTTACTTGTAATTGGCCTTTTATTTACATAGTGCTTCAAAAATTGCCATTTCTTTTCAGTTTTGGATAAAGATGTGATTGCTTCTGTCAGTTATTTTAGTATTACTGATATATTTTTCAGTCTCAGATTAAAATCTTGCCATGCCGGCACTTCCATGTGAATAACCATGGACTTCATTCATCAACTGATATCATAGGAAGCCATGAATGCTTTTCTTCTGTGTGTCTTCACATAAAAATGTTTGTCTTTGCTTTATTTTTATCACGCTTAGATAGGATGAGATTAAAATTGAAGTTTAAGCTGTGTACTTGTCAGACTATATATTGAGAAGAGAAGCTTTTTCTGCAGTATCTCCCAAAGGCTTGTCATTGCTATGTGCTTGGAAGATAGAGAAAAACATGTCCTTGCTACTAGGGCTTGTATATCCAACTTTGAGGATGTTTTGAGCTTTCACTTAAAAGAATCCCCCCTCTTGTTGTTGTTTCATATATTTAATTGGTTTTTGATATTATGTCTGCAGAGAAAAGTCATTATGAAATTCTTGAATTTTGCTGAATGATTATGTAATCAAGCTGGAGCTAGTGTTGGAACCAAAGGACCTGAAGGCATAACTTGAAGAATGTTTGCTGCTTAAAAATCACTTGAAGAAGGGTGTAGAGTGGGAGCCGGATGCCAGTTCTTTATTACAGAATGCGACTAGTTGTGGAATATCGACATCAATGATAAGGATGTTACAAGCTGTATTTTTACAAACGTGAATGTACCATTGAAGCTGGCGTTTCTTTGTCTCGAGTTGTTGTGTTTCCAAAACTTCAAGATGCTTGTTGCATGTTCAGGTGGCCCTACATTTTCAGTTATTATTCCTTATTGCAAGGTATCCTCCTTTCCTTTTCTATTATTGAAACAGGCACATGGTTAACTAGAAATTTGAAGACGATATTCTATCCCAGTCTATATCCCAGAATTATGAAAAGAAATATGTTGGAAGAAATCTTTTTTCTAGTTATTGAAACAGGCACATGGTTAACTTTGAAGACGATATTCTATACCAGTCTATATTCCACAGAATTATGAAAAGAAATATGTTGGAAGAAATCTTTTGAGATTGTTTTAAGATTGATTTTGATTGGATAATCTTTTTACTTCTATATACCATAATTAAAATTAGATATGCTTAACTAGAGTAAGCAAATTACTTGAGTTTACTTGGCGAGTTTTTATTTGCAGGCTCGGCCGAGCCTGTTCTGGGATAGAATCTATCCCTCACAGAAAAAGATTGTTATTTCTTCTGTACATAAAAAGAAGAGTTGTCTCTGTTTTCTTAGAGTCCTGTGGAGTGTTATTCTGTATTCCACTATTCTATCTCAACTCTAATTTATAGAACAGATGAAGCTTTTTTTCAGGAAAAGCTCTCAGCGTACTTTACGATCGATGTCTGAGGAGGAAGGTTGATCTGAGATCTGGAAAGAGGATGCACCAAACTCATCTGCCCTTTTTTCCCTGAAGATATTGTGGGGACTCATCCATAATTCAACCCGATGCATCTTCTATCAGACAGTTCAGTGATGTATAAATGCTTTTTTTAATAAACATTGCTTTTGGAGAAGTCTGAAGGCTTGGACAAACCTGGCTTTGTGTCGACCCCGACGAACAAGTGATAAAGCTTAAAATACCATAGCTAATAAAGCTTAACATAACACAAACTAATAAAGCAATACCGGGAAGAAATTTATATAGTCTCCCAGTTATAAGTTCAACTTACTCAGAACTGAGGTATACAAAATACAAATCAAAAGATTGAAAGTTCTAGACCATCACAAAATATTGGATTCAATTATTTGGTGTCATAAATTATTGGGAAATAAAAACTAAGATTACATTGGAAATAGGAAACTAAAATATAAAAACTAAGGCCGAGTTTACTTTAGTGGTTTGTAAATCATAGAGAAACGGTTAAAAAATATAAAAATTTTGGGTATATACAAAGATTTCTTTTTACTTTAATTGATAATTTTTCGCTTAAACAGTCTTAAATTCTTTTATTTTTACTTTTCTATTTTATAATCATTATCTTTCCATATTTGTTCTTATCATGTTTCACTGATATCTAAATAATCTATAATATTAAACTAATTTAATTACATGATCTTTTTAAAACTAAAAAAAAAATCTTTTTTAAAATATAATTTATTTTCTTCATTTAATAACTTACAGCGGAATATATAAAATACAAAAAATCTAATCACAACAATTATTTAAAATAATTATAATCTATTATATTCCTAAATATAATACTAAAAGAACATTCATAAACAGATAATACTAATAGAATATTCATAAACATAATAATAGAAAATCCTACAAAAAGATCATATATACAATATCTTCTATCAAATACGTCATAGTATTACTTCAAACTTTTACCAACTAAGATCATATATACAATATCTTCTATTAAATATTTTAATAGTATTACTTCAAACTTTTACAAACTATGTTAATGTGTCATAGAAGAAAAGCAGATAAAATTAAGTGAAAATTTTTTTGACCGAAATTATCTCCAAAAGAAAAACGTGACATCTAGATATGAGAAAAAAAGAGGTATTAGGGTAAAAACACTCTCCCAAAGAAAGCTGGTTATTTAGCGGCTAATTTCAACCAAGATTATATATCGAGTTTTTTTCATCCTTATATCGAGGCTACAAGAAAAGAACAAATTTCTTTTCTATTAAAGTAAATACTAGAATATGGGTATTTATTTTACCAAACTCACTTATTCGGTTAAAGTAAACTCGTACTAAGGCTAGTAAAACACGAAATTATAAATTGGTAAATAAAACGCGTAACTCCGAAACTCACACGTAACGATGTTTTGTCCTATTCCGAAAACGTGGGATGTTACAGGTTGTTAGTCTTTTGAAGAGTTTGTTATTCTATTATTATCTTATAGAATTGTTTAGAATATATTTTGAGGTTTTCTGTAATTAAAATATTGAGTTGTACTTAAATGAAGAAAACAAATTATATTTTAAAAAGAATATTAATGCGCCATTAAGTTAGTTTAAATTAGTAGTGGTTATTTTAGTAAAATAAGATAAGGATAAACATTGTAAAGATAATAATTATAAAATAAAAAAGTAAAAATATAAAAATTTAATGCTATTTAAACGGAAACTTATTCATTAAAGTAAATGAAAACTTATTTAATATACCCAAAATTTTTATATTTTTTAACCAACTAATCTTCAAAGTAAACTCGTCCCGGTAATACTACACTTAACCTAAAGTAGATTCAAAGCCCTTTTTATGAGAATTATTGAAATTTATGGAGGAACTCACTCAAGCATGGTTGGCCACGGCTAAGAAAAGGAGGAAACAACCCAGAGAACAGTTGCAGAGTCAGAGTCTTCTTCCAGATGATATTCTCTTGGAAATTTTTCAGAGGTTGCCGCTAAACAGCCTCTTCAGATTCACCACCGTATGCAAATCATGGAGTTCTTCTATCAAGAACCCGAGTTTCATATCCTCCTACCACCACCATCATCATCATGACGATTCCCATCTCGTTTTCATTCCCCATCTCGTTTTAACGCCGCATCCTCCTTATTCTCGGGTGCAAATTTGTTCCTTGATACCCGAAACTAGCATCATTCCTAATTACAACCCGGTCCTCAAATTTAGCGAAAGCGCCACGGTTGTTGGATCTTGTGAGGGTTTAATCTGCTTCGAGACAACATCAGGTTTATACGTATGGAATCCTTTTATTAGAAAGAGTTTGAAGAAAGTTCCTGCTTGCGAGATTCCGGTGAATACCGCTAACAAGGGTAAGCTGGGATTTGGTTTTGCTCCTAAGAGCCGTGATCACAGGATAGTAAATGTGATTTGCAGTAACAACTACTTGAGTTAGGTGGAGATATATTCATTGGCATCGGATTCGTATATTCATTGGCATCGGATTCGTGGAGAAGAATCGAAGCTCCTCCGTCAAGGTTCACATACACCAACGTGAACAACAGGTTCAAGGTTATTTTCAATTCTTCACACGTTTATTGGGACGGATCTATCTACTGGTTGGCTTCAAAGTACAGAAAAAGAAACAGAACCTTGAGCGAACTGATTTTGAAGTTCGATTTGGATGAAGAAAAGTTTGAAGAGATAGCGCCCGTATAAAAAATACTACCCGGGTCATACCCTTGTGGTTATCAAAGGATTCCTTGTTATATTGAGAGTTAGGATGGAGTTTGGTGACAGAAGGAATATTGCCATCAACGTGGGGGCTTACATCAATGGAAAATCAAATTCAGGATCATCAGCTTGGATACCTAAAGCTATAAGGATTTCTCGTCCCGAGAGAAGCTTGTACCAGTGCCACACGACAATGGATGGTCACATTATAGTTAGAGTTATACATGACGAACATCAAAATGTTTTGGTCTACCATGGATGTTGTGACGGTAAGAATTTGAGTTTTAAGAGGAGAGATACAGGGATTATTATTGCCAAGGAAAGTACATATGGTTGCATTATTTCAATTAGGAAAACCCTTTTCTTGTTAGGTAAGAAATAGGATAGATATTTTGTGGTAAAATTGCATCTATATTTTTGTCATTATTGCGACTAACTATTGTTTTAATTACTATTATTATTATTATTATTATTTTTTTGGTTAGAATGTTTATTTTTTATTAATTTATTTAAGAAAAAGTGTTCTTTTTATTAGAATGAGTAGCAGACTAGCAGTGAAGTGGTATCTGTGTTTGAATTTTCGAGTAAACATTTAAGAAGATGATGTTTGCGAGCCGAGCCCATTCATATTCCCAAATGCTAAGATTTGCAATAAATAATTGTGTCCAAGGCATTTTGGTAAAGTTGTTGGGTCAAATAGTTAGAAATTATAGGTTTGGCCAAATAGTTGGAGATTATAAGTAGCTAATCTAATTTATGTTGCTTTGACTAAGCTCCACATAATATTAAAAAGTTAAAATCATAATATTTTATCGGATAATTTTTGGCCGAAGTTGATTCGCCCTAATTGATGTAACGAGAAAGATGAATGTGGCCCTAATCAGTATATTATGGGGGTGAGTGTTTATAATATTTGATGTGTGTGGTTCTTAATTAGAAAATTTTAAAGAAAGTCATAAATCAATATGGGGGTGACTGTTTATAATATTTGATGTGTGTGGTTATTAATTAGAAAATTTTAAAGAGAGTCATAAATCAAATAACAAGTCTGTTACAAGTGTGATACACTTATAAAAATAATCGATTGAGTTCGACCGAATGTAGTTTGAACTAGAATTTTATCCTACCTCTATCTTTTTGCTCCTCTCCCCAGTTTACACTTATAAATTTAAAAATTGAAAAAAAAACATCAATTTTTCATACAAAATTTTATTTTGGCTATATTCGGCAAATCTAACCCATAATATGAATAAATATATTACATTTATTATTTGATCAGTTATTTTTCTTAAACTTTACTCCAATCACATTATCAATTCGATATACTATCTTCTTTATTATACACTAATTTATTTTCTTTCATAGTGTACTCTCGAATGAGGGTTTTTAGTACTCTGGAATGAGGGCACCGCCAAAATAAAACCCTTTTTCCGACGCTAGGTTTCCGATCAGAACTGTGAAGAGCGCTTCGATTCGCCTCGCCGTCGTTTGCCTGGGCTTTTCTCTGTTCCTGATTCTTACGATCAAGGGTGTTTTTTTTCTTTTCGTAGGTTTCCCTTCCGCTTATTCTCGTTTCTTTCGGTGCAGGTTTCCCGTCAGGCTTTCCACTCTGGGGAGAGGAGTTGTGTCATCACTACCATGAGCGCCTCATCCTCTGATGCCGCCACAGACGTGGCTTCTCCCATTGCTGATATTGCTAGACTCACTGATTCGCTTTCCCTTACTGAGAAGGAATCCACTGATCTACTTCTTCGTACTTCAGTTAAATCTGCTTCTGAACTCAATCGTACTCTCATGTTGGTTGGCCGGATTTTCTCTCGCCGTTCTGTCCGCTTTGACACATTCAGATTAACGATGATACGAGCCATGAATCCAGTGATGGGGATGGACGTGAAAAAATTGGGAACAGATCGGTTGTTATTTAGCTTCAATCATAAACTGGACTTACAGAAAGACCTAGAGATGACGCCATGGATGTTTGAAAAGTATCCGGTCCTTATTAGTTCCATAAAACCTGATGAGGATCCGAATCGAGTGGAGTTGAAGCACTGTGATTTTATGGTTAATATCTTTGGCCTTCCCGCAGATTATATGAATCTGGCTGTTGCAAAAATGGTGGCCAACTGTATTGGGATTTTCCGTTTGCTTCCCCCGGACAGTAAAGGCTCATCGTCTAAGCAGAGTTTAAGAGTTAAAGTAGGGGTTAGCATCTTTTAACCCCTTCCCCGATGCCTTCAACTGAAAACTCAATTTGGTGAGGCGATTACAGTCACCTTCAAATTAGAGTGACTTGCTAATTTCTGCTATCTATATGGTTTCTGTGACCACATCGATCGGGTTTGCCTCCTTCATTACAAGGACGACTTCAATGAACCCGAACACCTTCCTTATTGCCCTTGGCTCCGAGTAAAGATGACAGGTAGTCCTTCACAAGACTATATCCATTAACCCCCCTTGAATATTTCCACTACCGTTCCACCTCTTGACACACATTTCCCTATTCAACCTCCTGAAAGTACCAACAATCATCCTGAACCTCTTAGCCAAAATCAATTACAATTACATGCTTCTTCATCTATTCCCCACAACAATCTCCAAAGCAGTCTTTCTTTACCGAACACCCAAAATCCCTCAAATGCCACCGGAACCAGCCCACCAATTGACACACACGTCCCTGCTTATCTTCCTGCTATTACCAATAAAAATACGGACCCTCTTAGCCAAACCCAACTGAACTTGCTTGCTTCACCAACTTTTCCTCACAACAATCCCAAAATAGGCTTACTTTAACGATCACCTAGAAACCCCAACATTTACCTTCAACTTCTGATATATCCACCGCTGATCATCAAAATCTTGATCCCAACATCACCCAACCCAACCCCAAACACTCACGCCAACCCAACGAAACACCCAGTCCAGTTAGACAAAGAATGAAACTCCAACCCCATTATTCGTCTCTCCCCCTACAAAAGATTGTTTTCTCCGACGTAAACGTGAGCTCCCATCAATCCCAAATCACTTCTTCACCACATTCCAGTCTTGAAGACCAGCTCATCAACATCCCTCTCCAGCTTGGATTACCATCTGTGCTCCATTCTCCCTCTCCCAAAATTCGCAAGTTCCGTACCAAACATCCCAAAAATCTTCCCAATCAATCTAATCTATCCTTACAACCTTCCACTTCACCTTCCCTAGATGATTCCAAACTTACTGATATTGTTCTCTCTGACATCACCAATTTAACGGGGCAAACCCGCCGAGATCAATGAGTTGCTTAAGTTGGAACTGCCAGGGCATGGGGGTCTCTGGCGAGTTCATAATCTTCGTTCTCTCATTCGAGAGCATAACCCTCGATAATTTTCCTTACAAAAATGAGATGCAAGCAAGGAAAAATTGATCAATTCAAAGTTGCTCTAAATTTCCATGGTGTTAGTGTGGACGCGATCGGTCGTAGTGGTGGGTTGGCGTTATTATGGAGACGGGATATTGATGTGACTTTGCAAAGTTATTCGAACAATCATATTGATGTTCTGGTTTTCGGTCTTGGATTCGCAGATACTTGGAGGTTTACAGGGTTCTATGGCGTTCCTGAATGGCATCGTATGATGATTTCTTAGAATTTGTTGAGGAGATTGAGTTATAATTCTTCTGAACCATGGCTTATCAGTGGGGATTTTAACGAGATCTTCAATAATGAAGAAAAAGAAGGTGGCAACTATAGACCGCTATACTTAATGGAGAACTTTGCATATGCAATTAGAGATACGGGTTTATCGGACTTGGGATTCACCGATTTTCCATATACCTAGACTCAAAACTCAGAGGCCCCTCACACTATTCGGGCTCGTCTGGATCGCTCTCTTGCTTCTGACAATTGGCGGATTAAGTTCCCGAATGCCCGAGTTTCCCACCTGAGGGCATCTTGCTCTGATTATGTTCCGGTGCTAACGACTCTTAAACCCAGCGCACCGAAACGTATTCATAAGTCCCGTCCCTTCAGATTTGAAGCAAATTGGGTAAGATCAAGTGAGTATAGTCGTATTATTTCTGAAAATTGGGAGGGGGTGGTTGGCTCTACAGCGGCTGATGGGGTTATTAAAGCTGCAGCTGGGTGCAAAGTGGGTCTCTTGAAATGGTGCAAGGAGGTTCAGCGGAAGAAGAATAAAACTCTTGAGCAAATTTGAAACAGTTGAAGGAGGGAGCTTTAACCTTGAAGTTTCTGAAAGAGATGAAAATCCTTCGAGACAAAATTGGGACGACTCTCAGAGACGAGGAAATAGCTTGGAAACAACGTGCAAAGATGAATTGGTTGAAGAAGGGTGATCGAAACACAAAATTTTTCCATTCTAAAGCAAAGCAATGCGAGAGAACCATCCATATCGAATCCTTGAAAGATGATAATGGGATGGAATATCGTTCGGAGGAGGGTATCCAAAATATCATCGAATCTTATTTTGGCAGTCTCTTCTCCTCTAGTTGTTGCCCGTATTCGGAATTAGAAGTTGGTCTCAGCTTGGTCCCTCGGCGTGTTAGTGATGACATGGCACATAAGCTCCTCCTTTCCTATTCGCCCGGTGAGGTAACTTGTGCTTTCAAAAGTATGTACCCCCTTAAATCCCCTGGCCCGGATGGTCTTCCCCCTTATTTTTTTCAGCATAATTGGAATGTAGTAGGGCATAATGTGGTAGCTTGTGTACTTGATTTCTTGAATGGGGGGAACTTTGATAGGAAGTTGAATTACACCCATATTGTCTTAATCCTGAAATGTAAATCTCCGGGGGTGATTACTTAGTTTAGACCGATCAGCTTATGCAATGTGGTTTATAAATTAGCCTCTAAAGTTCTTGCTAACCGTATGAAACCTATGCTTGATTCTATCATCTCTTCGAGTCAGTCTGTCTTTATTTCTAACCGTCTTATCACAGATAATGTCCTAGTAGCTTTTGAGATTAATCACTTTTTGAAGCGTAAGAACTCAGGAAAGAAAGGTTATTTTAACCTGAAGCTCGATATGAGCAAAGCTTACGACCGGGTCGAATGGAGGTTTCTCGAACAACTTCTGATCCGGTTAGGTTTTCCAATTCCTTTTATTTCTCGTATCATGACCTGTATTTCCACTGTTTTATTTTTTTTTCTGTTGGATGGAGGAGAGTTTGGTTCTGTGGTCCCGGAGAGGGGTATTCGACAAGGTGACCCCCTCTCCCCTTATCTTTTTTTGCTCTGTGCAGAAGTGTTTTCTATTTGGTTATAGGAGGAGGAGCGTAGGGGTAGATTGGTGGGAGTGTCTATTTGTAGAGGGGCGCCAGTGGTGTCTCATTTATTATTCGCTGATGACACATTAATCTGTGGGCAAGCTAGTGCAGAGCTGTTGGAGTGTGTGAAGGGAATGTTGGAGAAATACAGTAAGCTATCGGGTCAAACAATGAATTTTCAGAAATCATCAATCATGTTTAGTAGTAATGTGGAGGAGAGTAAGAAGGTGGATTTGGCAGCGATGTTGGGGGTGAGGTGTGTGGATAAGTTAGATTTATACTTGGGTTTACCGTCGATTGTGGGAAGATCTCGTAAAGAGATGTTCACTGGCATTCTTGAGAAGGTTAGAAAGAAGGTGGGCGGCTTTTCAGAAAAATTTCTTTCAAAACCAAAAAAGGAGATACTAATCAAGGCGGTGCTGTAGGCTATTCCGGCATATGCGATGAATTATTTTCTTCTACCTGACAATCTCTTGGGTGATATTGATTCTATTCTTGCCAAGTTTTGGTGGGGTAATCGGGAAGCTAGGAAAATACATTGGTTGTCTTGGAAGAAGTTGTGTGTGAGAAAAGGTGACGGGGGACTAGGATTTCAGACCTTCAAAGAATTCAACTATGCGATGTTGGCTAAATAATTATGGAGAATTATTCGTTCTCTGGATAGCTTATTAACTCGTTTGTTAAAAGCTCGTTATTTTTCTAGCATGGATGTTTGGGGAGCTTCTTTGGGTCATTCTCCTTCTTATACTTGGAAGAGTATTTTCGAAGCTAAATTTCTTCTAGCGGCTGGCACGCGGTGGAGAATTGGAGTCGGGAGAAGAGTGAATGTTTGGCAAGATAGATGGTTACCAAGAGGAGTATTTTCTAGCATGGATGTTTGGGGAGCTTCTTTGGGTCGTTCTCCTTCTTATACTTGGAGGAGTATTTTTGAAGCTAAATTTCTTCTAGCGGCTGGCACGCGGTGGAGAATTGGAGACGGGAGAAGAGTGAATGTTTGGCAAGATAGATGGTTACTAAGAGCGCCGAATCTTCACCCACGATTCAAACAGAATGCAGATTTCCATCCGGAGAAAGTGGCGGACCTCTTTAAGCCCGGACAGCTTGCTTGGGATGAAGAACGAGTTTATGATGCTTTTCTGGAAGATGACGCCAAATTAGTGTTGAGTATTCCTTTAGGATCTACTCCTAGATATGATGTTCTGATTTGGAATTACAATAAGCAGGGTAAGTTTACAGTTAAAAGTGCATATAAATTGGCTACGGATCTTGTGAGTAGAGAATCAGCTTCCGGGGGTGGTGCTATTAATCATCACTACTGGAAAGTTATTTGGGATCTAAAGATACAACCTAAATTGAAAAATTTCTTGTGGAGGTGCAGTCATGATATTTTGCCAACAGGGGTAAATTTAGTTAGAAGACATTGTGTGACAGAAGTGGAATGTGTAAATTGTGGATCGAAGGCGGAGGACTTAGCTCATACGATCTTCTACTGCCTGTACACACACCAAGTGTGGGCTTTGTCTAATATCCCTTGGAATTTGGTCAGCAACATTCCCGATCATTTCAGTGATGGATTGATGAAGTTGGTAAGGGAGCTAGAGGCCGTAGATGGGGAGAAAGCAATTGCGGTAATGTGGGCAATTTGGTTTGCGAGAAACAGGCTCCGTAATGAAGAAGATGTATGGCAGCCTCATATGGTTGTGCAATTCGTGCTTGATCAGATTGGGAGTAGTCAACCAATTGACGAAGAAGTGCAATCTGTTACTATTCCGCCTAGGACAGATAAATGGAAGAAACCCCCACAAGAATGGATCAAAATCAATGTAGATGGGGCTGTGTTCACAAAATCGTGTGCCATTGGAATAGGGGCCGTTGCTCGCGATGGTGAAGTCAAGGTGGTCGGCTGGGAAACGGATAGGAAAGAGAACTTGGTTGATCCGTTAGTAGCGGAGGTGCAAGCTGTGTTGTCCGGGATCAAGATGGGTAGAGACTGCTGGGCGGCGGGCCCAAAAACAGTAGTGGTGCAGGACCACATTTTAAAATTTTAATTATAATACAAGTATTAAAATATTTCTAAAACATTTTAATACAATAGCGGAAGACTAGCCGGATCTACTCCAGTATATACATGCAATTGATAATAAATTTTAAATCAATAAGCAGATAAATATCTAACATGCAATTAACATTTAAGAGCAAATAATTTAT
>JBBMKE010403460.1:0-12266 GCA_037834125.1 Lippia alba | reverse complement strand
TTGAATTCTTGTGTGAAGATGCAAGGATTTCACTTGGCTTTCTTGTTCTTGGATGGCTTGATCACAAATGGAGGGAAACAAGGGTTTTGGATCTTGGAATTGGAAGAAGAAATGAAGAAGAAGAAGAAGAAGAAGAAGAAGAAGAAGAAGAAGAAGAAGAAGAAGAAGAAGAAGAAGAAGAAGTGTGTGTGTGTGTGCACGTGTGTATATACCGGTATATAGTGTGTGTGAGTGTAGGAAAATTGCACAAAGGTCCTCAACAAATTTAAAATGATGCAAAGTGGTATGCAAAGTATGAAATGTTACATATTAGTCATGAAATGGTTATGCACAAGAATTCCAAATATTATCAAATAGGGTCAAATAATCACAAGTTAGGAAATACGCAAGAAATACACAACGAGGAAATAAACAAATACGCAAATAAAGGAACAAAAGGAATTAAACAAACCCCTATCTCTCAAAACTCTCGCGCGTGATGCGCGTACCTGTACAGACGAGAAGTCGGGGAGTCACAACCTCCTCCCCTTAAAAGAATATGTTCCCCAGATTCATTGCCTGCCTGAAAACAACTCGGGATGGAACTTCATCATCTTATCCTCCATTTCCCAAGTGGCTTCTTCGGATTTGTCACTTCTCTACAAGACTTTAACCAAAGGTATTCGCCGGTTTCTCAATTCTTGAAACTTCTTATCCAATATCCTAACCGGCTTCTGCACAAAGGTCAAATCCGGTTCAATGTTAGCTTCTTCAAGAGGAAGAATCTCTGACTCATCGGGATAATACTTTCTGAGCTGAGGCACGTGGAAAAAGTTATGTATCCCGGTTAATCTTGGAAGTAAGTCCAATATATAGGCCACTTCTCCAACTCGTTCCAAAATCTCAAAAGGCCCTAAGAACCTCGGACTTAACTTTCCTCCTTGCCCAATTCTCGCAATTCCTTTGCGAGGAGACGCTTTCAGAAATACACGATCGCCCACTTCAAACTCCAAATCCTTTCTTCGGCGATTCGCATAACTTTTCTATCGATCTTTGGCTGCTTTCAAGCGTTGCTTAATAATCTGAACCTTCTCAATGACATCTTGAGTCGCTTCTGAAAGCTTAGGCCTTCTCACACCCCTTTTTACTCCTTCTTGTTTCGTCCATCTCCACTCCTCAAGATCGAAAAACAAGGGTGAACGACACTTACGACCATACAGAATCTCATAAGGAGCGGCCTCAATTGAAGCTTGATAACTGTTGTTGTAAGAAAACTCGATCAAATGCAGATACTCGTACTACTTCGACTGAAATCCAACACATAAGCCCGAAGCATATCCTCTATATACTGAATCAACCTCTCAGACTGTCCATCGGTCTGAGGATGAAAAGATGTACTGAAATTGACCTTAGAACCCAAAGCCTGCTGACGATCTCGCCACAACTTGGATATAAACCTCAGATCCCTGTCAGAAACTATACTCAGAGGAACCCCATGAAGTCTAACAACCTCTCTGCAATACTTATCGGTAAGCTTCTTCACACTATCAGACATTCTGACCGCTAGAAAGTGAGCTGACTTGGAGAATCGATCAACTATCACCCAAATTCCATCAACTCCTCCTTTACCCTTAGGTAAACCCGTCACAAAATCCATGGTAACCTGTTGCCATTTCCACTATGGGATCGGTAACGGCTGCAACAAACCTCCAGGCTTCTGATACTCGGCTTTTACCAACTGACACGTCTTGCAACGCTTCACAAACTCGCCCACGTCCTTCTTCAAACCTCTCCACTAATAATATCATTTCAAATCCCTATACATCTTTGTTCCTCCTGGGTAGATTGAATAAGCCGATCTGTGAGCCTCTTCCAGAATTACCCATTTCAACTCCTCAGGCACACAAATTCTGGTCTTGAACCTTAACAAACCCATGTCATCAAAACTGAACGGACACTCCGTATCATCCTGCGCCTTTAATACCAATTTTTGAATCTCCGGATCTCTAGCCTGAGCTTCATACAATCGATGTTGTATATCGGGTTGTATTGTTATATTAGCCACACGTGCTCTAATCACCGTGGGCTCAATACTCTCTCCCGAATCCACTTTCAAAGCAAATAAGCTCGCTTTTCTACTCAAAGCATCTGCGACCACGCTGGCTTTACCCGGATGGTAATGGATGGTACAATCATAGTCCTCCAAAAACTCCTTCCAACGCCTTTGTCTCCTATTCAAATCTTCTAAGTGAATAGATACTTGAGGCTCTTGTGGTCAGTGTAGATCTCGAAAGTCACCCCGTAGAGATAATGGCGTCACTTACCCAAAGTGAACACCACTGCAGCTAACTCGAGGTCGTGGGTAGGATAATTTTGTTTATGATCCTTTAATTTCCTTGAAGCATAAGCGATCACACGACCATTCTGCATAAGAACACATCCTAAACCTTCCTTAGAAGTATCTATAAACACCGCAAATCCATCGGATCCTTCGGGTAGTGCTAACATCGGAGCTGAGGTTAACTTAGTCTTCAAAATCTGAAAACTGGCTTCACACTCCTCATCCCAATCAAACTTCACGTCTTTCTTGGTTAATCGGGTCAATGGTGACGCAATTTTGGAAAAATCCTTTACGAACCTTCGGTAATAACCCGCTAAACCCAAGAAACTCCTTACTTCCGTGGCATTTTTTGGCTTCTTCCAATGAACCACGGTCTTAATCTTGGAAGAATGCACTTCAACTCCATTACCGGATATAAAATGACCTAAGAAACTCACCCGGTCGATCCAGAATTCACACTTACTAAACTTGGTGAATAATTGATGCTCTTTAAGTGTTTCCAACACTATCTTAAGATGCTGAGCATGCTCTTAAGGAGACTTAGAGTACACGAGGATGTCGTCGATAAAGATCACAACAAACTTATCGAGGTAGGGCCAAAAAATTTTGTGCATCATATCCATGAAGGTGGCAGGAACGTTCATCAATCCAAATGGCATGACCACAAACTCGAAATGTCCATATCGAGTGTTGAAACCTATCTTGGGAATGTCTTCTTCCCGGATCCTTAATTTATAGTATCCCTGACGAAGATCCAACTTTGAATAAACCCTCGATCCTTGCAACAAGTCAAAAAGCTCCTCAATGTGTGGACCCATCGTCATCCTATTTAGCTCGCGGTAATCGATACACATTCTCAAGGTTCCATCTTTCTTCTTTACAAATAGAACCGGTGCACCCTAAGACGAGCAACTCGGTCGGATGTAACCACTCTTAAGAAGTTCATCAAGTTGAATCTTCAATTCTTTCAACTCGGCCGGAGCCATTCGGTAAGGACACTTCGAATATGGCTCAGCACCCGAAATCAAATCAATAACGAACTCAACATTTCTTTCCGGTGGTAGTGAATCCAAAGTCTTGGGGAAAACACTCAAGAAATCCTTCACAACTTCAGTTTCCTCAATTTTGGCTTGATCCTTGGGCTTGTTAAGTAGATAGGCCACAAATCCCGTTGCTCCTTTCTGAATCAAACCATAAGCTTCCACGAATGAGACTAGCGGTGGAGTCTTAGAACCCTCTCTAACGAACACCTTCGAATCCAAACAAACCCTCTTCTCAAAATAATCAACAACGGCCCGGTGACGAAAAGCCAATCCATGCCCAATATTGAACCATATCTCTCCATGGGCATTTTGATTAAATCCGCCGAAAAAACACGACCCTCAATGCTCACCGGTACTTTCCTAAACACACGGTCCGTCTCTAAGCTCCCCCAAGAGGAGAACTAACAAAAAACAAGTAGAAGAGCATGGAACAAGCAAAGGCAAGGAAGCAACCACGCCACGAGAAAGAAAAGAGTGGGTAGCGCCCGGATCAAACAATGTGTGTATGCATATGCCATGTATGTAGATAGTACCTTCAACAACGGCATTGGGGTCAACGTTGGCAGTCACTTTTTCACCTCTGATAGCATAAGCCCGGGCTTGAATCATAGGCCTTTGACCTCCTTGTTGAGCTCTAGGTGGCATCTTTGGACAAGTGTCCACCTTGTGATTCGCGGCTCCACACCGTAAGCATAGGCCCAAACGATGTCGGCACTGATCATAGTGGTGAGATGGATGACCACAATGCGAACATCCGGGTCGTCCTTGTCCTTAATTTAGACCCGGTGGTGCCGGTTGAGCCAGAACCCTCCCATAGAGCTTTGGTTTCTTGTTGTTGTTGCTATTGTTACCCCTTTGTGGTTGGAATTGTTGATAAGCGGGCCTCTTTCCCAAGTTAGATCCGGATCCCGAGCCGACTTGGAAATTCTTGGATCGACTCTTCATTATCTTCGCTTCCACCTTCAAGTCTTTATCTGTAGCCTTTGCCCAAGTTCTCATATTAGCAACCCCAATGATGTCTTTGATGTCGTCCCGGAGACCATCCACGAATTGCATGGCCTTATGTTCGTCATCTCCGGCGATGTGTGGCGCGTAAGGAGCTAGCCGGTTGAGCTTCAAGATGTATTCTGTCATAGTTCTTCCCCTTTGTCGAAGATCGAGGAACTCCCTAAGCCTTCGGGTCCTTGAAGATGGTGGGATATAATTGTTCTTGAATTCCCTCTCGAATACTTTCCATGTAAGATCGTCTCCATTGGCTTGAAGTTGGGTCTTGGCGGTGTTCCACCAATTTCTCGCCTCTCCTAAAAGTTGGAAAATAGAGAGATCAACCATCTCTTGCGGGCTGCAACGACTCACCCGAAAAATGTCTTGTATGTCCGCTAGCCAATTCTCGGCTAGAACATCGTTTCCCCCGTGGAACTGCGAAGGATGGTAGGAACAAAAGTCTCGTTGAGCCTGAGTTAATCCGCCCTCTTGTAACGGGGCGGGAGCTTGAGGTGGTGGCGGTGGAGGATTCTCTTGTAGCCTTCTATTAACATAATTAACAACGGCGCCCATGAAGTTTTCGGGGTTATTACGCCGTTCCCTTCTTCGAGGAGTATGATATCTATGGTGTCTATGATGGCCTCTCTCACGGTCTCGTCCATGATCCTATTCACGATCTTGTTCGCGGTCCCTATGTCGAGCCATCCTGAAATACAATCACTAAAAATGCATGTTTGGGTCAATTTATGCTCAATGTACATAATATGCGACAATTAAGCATAAAATTAACAAATAAATGCAAGAGCACATTGACAAGTTATCCTAAGCCGTACGACCTAGACAGACTCGACACTAGAACTCCGGTTTTCCAACCCGAAGCTCTGATACCACCTTAAGATGTGGCGCCCGAACGTGGGCCACCACATCCCCCGCACCAGGACCGAACTCATATACGATTATAGACTGGACACGAGTCCAATCCTAGCGAACGGACGACACAAAATAAGAAAGAAAACCCTGGCTAGGCGAGACTAACCCTGAACCAACAAATCAGGAATATGCGGAAGCAGGAATAACATAAATCCAGGAAACATAATTTACATTCATGTTCATAGCAGGAGTGTATACAAAACAAGTATCCAACGTATACATAATACGTACAATACCCAAAATAATATAGTGTGTGATACAGGATGAGTGATCCTAGCTAGACACCAAATTATAAAATCTAGAAATTTACTTTCCCGCCTAGCTACGCCACGAGAACCTGGGGGGCAAAAGAGGGAGGGGGTCAGTCTCTACAAGACTGAGTGAATGGTATAAATAGAATATATAAAGCGGTAAATTCATGCAAGTCATAATTCCATCCAGAGTTTTCACGAAAAGAAGTAAACCGGGCTTCAATGAATGGATATCACGACTAAGTGAATTAATTTGTAGGAAACGTGCACAATAGCTCGGCGAGTGAGCTCTCTCTATAACTCTAACTTGTGTACAAGATCTTATTAAGTGAGCCTACATAAATTAGGTTTCACTTGTTAAGCAGTCAAATCAGTGCTCAGTTACTCCTCACGCCGGTTGGTGGTTTGGGTAGCTAATTCTCCCCACCAGGACAAAATAGACAGTGGGTACATGAATCCTAAAGTCCGGAATCCCATCGGTTCACCAAACCTCCTGGTGAACGTTCGGTTGCTCCAAGTTTGGTTGCGACTAATGCCAGAGATAGCCGTCGGCCCTTGCCTCCTTGGTTCTCTCAATACATCAGCCCCTGGGCCCTAGGAATAGTGTAAATCTCACCAAAACAGGATAGGAAATAGGAGATAGGGTATTTTGGAAAACATTTAAGTTTTGAAAACTAAACGTATATATATATAATATAGTTTTTGGGCAAAACAACACATAATTTCGGTTTTAGGGATTTTATTAATATAACCTAACATTTCCTCACCTGAACCGGTACTAAAAGAAGCATAAGAAAGCCTCGGACCCTAAGCAAGTGGCTCAAAGACCTCCTGAGAATCCTCTGGACAAGAAAAGACAAGACACGTGTGAGCTACGACTCAATATGTACCAAATTTGACGCACGGTAATGAATAGAATGCATATGATGTGCATATGGTATCACAATATGTCAATTATGAGCTCAAATGCACAAGAATTAAATCACATTGCCATAAAATAAATCAAAGTTGATAAATACGGGGAAATAAGCAAAACCATGTATGTGAGAAGTGAAATTAAGCAAAAGAAAGCAAAGAATCACTCAACGGGGTCCAAAGAAGGGGTAGAAACCACAAACACGAAGAAATCACGCAAAACGAAGAAAATGAAAAAATAGACAGTAGCTTTTGAAACGCCCATTTCCAATTTGAACTGGAAATGCAAACGGGCGTTTCACCAGCCCTGGGCTGAAAAAACACAAAGCGAAATGGGCGTTTCATGTTTGAACTGGAAACCCAAACGCCCGTTTCAAACCCATCTAGACACAACACACCTTTTCCAAACGGGCATTTCCTGATTGAATGGGAAACCCAAAAGCCTGTTTGGGAAGACCTGGGCGCGAAAAACAGGGGAAAAATAGGGTTGTCCACGGGAAAAACCACAAAGCCACAAAAACACCACTACCAACACACAACAAGCCCCAAAACACATCAAATAACAGCATACCAACTCCAAGGCACAAGTAATCAAGAAACAACACAGAGCATGCTTGAATTCATCAAATTAAATCAACAAACCCCCAAATACACACATATGCACTCATGCTTCCAAGTCGAAAAAAATTCCAACAAGAATGCATATAAACAAACACACTCATGCCATAAACATCCACAAGGCTCAACAATTGCATCATACAAGCTCAAGCTCAATATGTGCATTCAAATTCTCAAAACCCATAAATGAACATATACCTTGTATGACATGGAATGAAATGGAGAGAAAGGAATGGCTTGATGGCTTGAACTCTTGTGTTGGATTGGAAATAATTCTCTTGGCTCCTTGGTTTTTGAAGGGCTTGATCAAAGATGGAGGGAAACAAGGGTTTTGGCTCTTGAATTTGGAAGAAGAAGAAGAAGAAGAAGTGAAGGGAGTGTGTGTGTGTGTGAGTGTGTTTTGATCGGTGTGGGTGTGTGTGTATAAGTGGGAAATTGCAAAATGGTCCTCAACAAATTTAAAATGATGCAAAGTGGTATGCAATGTATGAAATGTTACAAATTGGTCATGAAATTATTATACACATAAATCCCGAAAATTATCAAAAAGGGTCAAATAATCACAAGTTAGGAAATACAAAGGAAATACGTATAAAATACGTAACGAGGGAAAGAAATACACAAGAAAAGTATGAAAAGAAATTAAATAGATCCCTAGCTCTCAAAACCCTCGCGCGTGGCGCGCGTAGCTGTACAGACGGGAAGTCGGGGCGTCACATGGATCCTCTACCTACGGTTAACAAGGTCTATTCTATTATTTCTAGGGTAGAGTCTTAAAGAGATGTTTCAATTACTTTTAATGATGTTTCTAGCAATTCTGTAATGTTTACTAGGAATGTCAGTACTGGTAGAGGGAATGGAATGTCACAACAGTGATACTTGTTTTAAGTTGACTGGAGAGCCTGATTGGTACAAGGCATATAAGGAAAGCAGATCCAGTGGAGTAGGCTCCTCTAAAAGGTCTTTTAAGAATGTTGCTAATGTTTTAGCTGATACTCCACTAGAAATGCAGCCTGAATTTGGTTTTATCTCATCTGGTGTGAATATGTCTAATTTAATTAGACAGGAACTACTGAAGTTCTTCAAAGAGAACAAAACTAGGGCACCAGAACAATTGCACTTCAGCTCTGAGTTTTCAGGTAATTCTTGGAACTATATTCTTTCTTGTTCCAATAAACTTACTTCATGTCAGTGGATAATTGACTCAGGAGCTACTAGTTATATATGTTTTAGGCTTGAAATATGTAGTACTTATCATACTCCTGATCATGTAATACTTGTTTACTTGCTTAATGGACATTGTTACCAAGTCAAATTTGGGTTCAGTTAAGTTAACTGCCAATATTAGTTTGGAAAATGTTTTGTGTGTTCCTTTTTTCTCTAAATCCCATTGGAATTTGCAGGCCTAGAAAACTATGGTGCTCCTTACTTCTGGAAAGATTCATAATTTTCTTTATATCTTTGATTCTAGAAAACCTGTTTTGAATTCAAACATTGTTGATTACTACTGTAAATCCCTCATTGAGGGATGTTCTAATAAGAACCTTGTTAGTAGTAATAGGGAAAATAGCTATTTTTTTTATTAAGACACATAACTATCAAATTTGGCATCAGAGGTTAGGGCATGCCTCTGCTAGTACTCTTAAACATCTGCATGTTCCTATGAATTCAGACATTACTGATGAATTGTGTGATATATGTCGAAAATCTAGACAGCAAAGATCACCTTTTCCAGTAAGTGAAATATCTTCTAAGGAACCCTTTGATTTGATTCATATGGATATCTGGGGACCTTACAAGGCAAAATCATTGTATAGATGTCATTATTTTTTAACAGTTGTAGATGATTATTACAGGTATATCTGGACCTTACTTATACCCTATAAGGATCACACTTTTACTATTGTGAAAGGGTTTTTAGCTTACATTAAAACTCAGTATGGTAAGCAGGTTAAGGTTATTAGAAGTGACAATGGTACTGAGTTTATCAATCTTAATTGCAAGCTTCTTTTTCAGGAATTGGGTATTTTACACCAAACATCCTGTGTCTATAATCCACAACAAAATGGAGTTGTGGAAATTAGGCACAAATACTTGTTACAGATAGCTAGAGCTTTAATGTTTCAATCTAATGTTCCTATATGTTTCTGGGGAGATGCTATACTTGCAACTACTTATATCATTAACAGGTTGCCCAGTAGAGTATTGAATTGGGAAACTCCGTTCTTCAGACTTATTATTAGAAACCCTCTTATGATTGCACAAAGTTTTTGGTTGCTTGTGTTATACAGTAGATAATACTCCTGGAAAAGGGATATTTTCTCCTAGGGCATCTAAATGCATCATGTTAGGGTACGTTAATGGTAAGAAAGGTTATAAGCTTTATGATTTAGAAGCTAAGAGTATTTTGATTTCTAGAGATGTTAAATTCTTTGAGAACATTTTTCCTTACAAAAAATCAGATAGTGTTAGCCCTCTAATACCTAAAATTTATACAAATAATTTTTATTCTGATTCCACTCAGGTGGAAAGTGATGATAATACTTTTCAAAGAAACAGTTCTGAGCCTGTTGAGTTGTCTACTGATGATCAGAATCCCATATGATTTAATGATACCGATGATTCTAATACTGGTTAACCTAAAGTTAGTACAAGGGTCAAAAGTACTCCAGTATGGATGAAAGACTATGTTTGTCATGCTTCTTATTATTTTGACAATGTTGATTTTGAAACTGTCCTGGCATAGTTGATTTTACTTCTGATTTGCCTTATGCACATTCTTACTTAGAGTTTATGGCTAATGTTCCTTTTGTGGATACAAGCCATGAATAAGGAAATTGAAGCCTTTGAGGCTAATAATACTTGGAAAATAATTGATTTACCTACTGGAAAAAGAGTCATAGGATCCAAGTGGGTATACAAAATTAAATACAACCCAAATGGGTCTGTTGAAAGATTTAAGGCTAGACAAGTTGCTAAGGGCTTTAATCAAACCTTAGGCATAGATTACTGTGACTTTTTCCGCTGTAGCTAAGCTTGTTATAGTTAGGGTGTTCTTAGCTTTAGTCACAACAAAACAGTGGGTGTTATGTCAATTAGATATCAACAATGCATTCTTACATGGTCATCTTGGTAAAGATATGTACTTATTGCCTCCTGAGTGGTATGATAAAGCTAAACTAGGTCAAGTATGTAAATAACTAAGTCATTGTATGGACTTAAACAGGCATCTAGGCAGTGGAATATTGAATTTACCAATAACTTGCTTGAATTTGGTTTTGTTCAATCTTCTCATGATCACTGTTTGTTTACCCTTGTTAGAGGATCTTTATTTATTATGTTACTGGTTTATGTTGATGATGTGTTGGTATCTGGATCTGATGATGCATTTATAATTGAAATTAAACAATTTTTGCATGCTGAGTTTACTATTAAAGATTTGGGAACAACCAAGTATTTTTTGGGACTTGAAATTTTCAGGTGTTCTAACGGCATGATAGTTACATAAAAAAAAGTATATCTGAGATTTGGTCCATGATACTGGACTGGATAATACTCATTTTGTAGTTACTTCTTTACCTATGGGGCTCAAATTTAGTACAGATTAGGGTGATGCTTACTCTGATCCGATACAATATAGGCGTCCGGTTGGTAGATTGTTTTACCTAAATATGACAAGGCCTGACTTAAGATATACAGTTCAACAACTTAGTCAATTTATTTCCTGGCCTTTATAAGAACATTGGGATGCTGTAGTTCATGTTTTATCTATCTGGCTGGGACTAAGGAAGCTGGTCTTTTCTTTTCAGTCAACAATAACTTTCAGCTCACTGCTTACAATGATGCTGACTGGGCTACTTATACCTTAACAAGGCGGTCACTAACAGGCTTTTGTATTTTCCTAGATAGTTCTTTAATTTCCTGGAAGACCAAGAAACAATCAACTGTGAGCAAATCTCCCTGTGAGGCAGAATACAGAAGCTTGAGAGCTACTGTTTGTGAACTTCAATGGCTAAACTATTTACTTGCTGATCTACATGTTGATGTGACATTACCAATTGGTTTATTGTGTGATAATCAAGTTGCGATTCATATATCCGAGAACCCAGTCTTCCTTGAACGTATAAAACACCCAGAGATAGACTGCCACATTGCTAAAAGTTAGTACAAGAAGGGTTTTATTGTGTTACATCATGTGTCTACTACACAGCGATTGGCTAACGTTTTTACTAAGTCTTTAGGTGGTCCATATTTTCGGCAAATTTTGTACAAATTGGGCATCCTTATTAATGAAGCTCCAATTTGAAGGGGGTGTTAAGAGTCTTGTAATTATTCTTCTACGTTTCTTAGAGTCGTGTTTATGTTGTATTCTTCAGTGCGTTTAGGACACGCGTTCTTATGACCGTTAGACCACATTTCTTCTATTTATTGGTGATCTTGTACATTGTATACCTTACCTTTCTTTTGAGCAATAATCAGATTTACTTCCTGCCTTTGTAAACCCTAATTTTCTTTCGATTCATGCCTCTATCACTACAGCAAACTCTTCAAAGTCCCTGAAAATTTTGTCAAAGATCACATGCCTAAAGGAAGGTGTGGCAAGCATTGAACCTTCCCTTAGTGTAAATGACTCAGAACTTCATCGAAATTGATGGTATCCGTAGATTGAACCTCAATTCTTTAGTGATGCAATCGAAGTCATCACACACACGTTTTCTTTCTCATACAGCAAGCACTCCACTGCTTGGCGCTTATCAAGCCATATACCATATCCCGATTCATGAACCTCTAAGAGAGTAAACCACAACTCTCCATAAGAAGTGGCTTCATTTCTAGTTCATATAGGCAAAATGATTCTCTAGCACTTATTGCAATAGTGCAGCATTTTGTTAAGAGCATAGCTCAACCTTGTCACATTGCAACTCTCTAAGCTATCTTCTACTACATATAAGACCATTGGATAGCTCTAACCAACTCGTGACTTATTTTTCCCTTTGAACCTACAATAAGGGGAAACCTAAATTATAGGTAGGGTTACCATCATTTATGGTTCGGGTGGTTTAAGTCCCTTATCTCTAGTAATTATAGCTACTAAGTCTCTCGTCAGAAGCTTAGATAAATAGATCAACCAAATTCTTATTTGACCTCACATAGACAATTGTTATGATACCATCTTGTATCAATTGTCTCACAAATGCATGTCTA
>JBBMKE010403450.1:0-12266 GCA_037834125.1 Lippia alba | reverse complement strand
ACTTAGTTTATTTGGTGCAATAATCTCACATTTATGGGTTGGTGGATTGGAACATTAATATGTATTATGCAAATATGACAATTGCAAATTTTTTATAAAAAAATTACACTTGACTACTACTTTAAAAGTGTTAATTACATTTAACCTTAAAGGGTAAAATTGAAATAAAAAATTGACTCTAGTCAATGAGGACATTTTTGAATTTTTACGTAAATTTTTGCTGATGTCATTCATACTTTAACAAAATCCTAGAAATTTGGATGTTAAGTGTAATTTTTTTTTTCAAAAGGGTGGTATTTGTAATTATATCTAATTGTGGCATATAACTTGTAATTATCTCATCTAATTTGGGTGCTAGGTGTAATTAACCCTATGAAATAATCTAACACGAAAACTTATTACCAATGAGTTCTTTTTTCTTTAAAAAAAGGACACACGTTGATTTGAATTCGGGTCTTTAACTTCGAGAACTAATCATTTAACCACTTGTACAAATAAATTTAGCAATTTTTTTTTAACACGCACCCAAGGGGTCAGAGGAATTTAAACCCGAAACATTGTCTTCGAAAAACTACCCTCAAACAACTTGAACCAATTCTATTGGCTTATTAGCAACTTATTGCAAATGAGTTTGATTGTATTAGAATCAAATAAAAATATTAGTTCAAATTTCTAATACGAAAATGTTCACGAATTTGATGATCATTTTTTTTACTTTGATTTGTCTCGTTTTAGACACTGTTTATAAAACTTTTAACTTAATTACAAATCAAATATTATAATTTTGATGAATGCCAACTTAATTACAAATTAAATATTAAAATTTTGGTGAATGCCAAAAAATGTGTCGGGAAGCTAGTTATCAAATTAATTGGAAAATTAATTTTAAATATTTAATTATTTCTAATATTATTGGGGTAAATATTTAATTATTTGTTCTAATATAATTATGATTGTGCTCGAATCTGGTTCGATTGAGGTGGCTCAAAATTCTTGTTTGATCATTCAAGCATTTGTATGATGTGGAAACTTCTGATTGTCCATTGTTCATAACCTACTGCACGTCAACTTAAAGTCAAATTGGACAATTGGGAGTTTTGTCCAGTTTTGACATTCTGCCGCTCAAATCAAGTATTTACTCAAATGAAAGAGAAAACTATAAGCGGTCGAGTGAACAATAACTACTCACCAAATAAAAACTAGAGATATTTAGAGGATAAGAATCTAGGTGTGACACCTATCAACATATTAACGATGCATTAAATGCACCATATGGTGGTTAGGGACAGGAAGGACGCTCATGTAGGCAGCATCAGACTTGATTCCTTCATCTTTCTTTTTTGTACTTGCTAAAGGTTCAACACATGAAGGTCATCCGGGATTGCTGGTCGTTCTCGCAATTCGACCGATGCCATAAGTGATTGAGATGACCTTTTGGTCGAAATTCCCTGATTTCATGAGGTCTCAGGAGGTGGTGGGTCGACCGGTGTCCATCGGTCAAGACTATTGATCGACCGCTTGGCTAAGCATTATGGGATGATTGAGCGTGGTCGATCTCCTCTAGTGATGACGTTTCTTCCTCTAGTGAACAGGGAACATGTTAAATGCAGGAATAAATCTTGGACACGTTACCGCGACTTATAGGTCACTTGGCTCCGTGACGTTATACAACATAAAATTAGAAAATATTATTTCAATATAATTTATTTGTTCTAATATTATTGGAATGAATAAATAATTACGATTTAATTAGGAATACTTTTTCCAAACGAATAGAAGATACCATAGATTAGAAGTCATTATCCTAACTAGAAAATAAATTTGAACTATATGTTTGAGTTTTCTCATGCATCAATACGGGACTTCAAAAAAGGGAAAATTATCTCTATCTTTCTCGTTTATGTTTCTTTTGGTGTATATTACTATCCTACTCATTGGATTGATTTTATACTAGGTTATGTTGGAAAACAACAGAGTTTGCACAGCGGAAGTTTAAATTTTTTTAAAGTAGATCTAAAAAGCTTGCAATTTTCGTATCGTATCTTAGAGTGTTTCAAGAAACTTACGTAGATTGAAGCATTCTTGTGATGTTGATACCGCCTATGCGAAAAGTCCCTCGAATGGCCTTCGGTTATATCTTAAAGTAGGCAATCTTCCAAAGCGTATCTACACCAATCCTAGAAACGATCATGCTAGTGAGAATGCTAGTCCTATGGTTTATGTTTTGGCTAGGATTTTACTTTGAAAACTTTTCTTTTATTTTTCTCAAAATTTAACACTTCAAGAACGTTGGTCTAAAGTCTAAGAGAAGTCCACCCTTGTCTTTATACCAAGGGGGGTTTGAACCCCAACTTCTAAAGCCTAGTGTGAATTTGTTTTCTTACTCAATAATTAACTAATTAATTATTATTTTTAATTAAAAAATAAGTTCTTAACTTATTCTCCAAATCTAGCAAGAGATGCCTTCTCATCGTATTTTCAATCAAATCTACCTTTTTTTTAACATATGGTCTTCTCCACCAATTTAATAAGATTAAATTTCATTTTTTTCCCTCTTCTGTCTTGGAAAAAGTTCCACCAAATCTAATAAATTAAATCTTATTCTTTTGTCTTGGAAAAAGTCTTTCCCACCTATAAAATCAAATCTCATCTTTTTAATATCTTAGTTTTTTCTCTCCAAATCTAATAAAGTCAAATTTCATTCTTTTAAAATTAATTTTGTTATTTGATATAATTTTATCTTATTACCATCTCTTAAACTTGGCTATCAATTATAATAGAATGACATAAACGTTTCTATTCCTTGTGCATACCAATTATAAGAATAATTGTATGAAAACCGTTCCATTACCATATTCATTCAATTTTTAATGTCATCTTATTCCTACGTAATCTCATTTCATCATATCAATCATATCGGTAGAGACATATATAGACCTGGGTAATCAGAGTGCACTTAGAATATGATTTTATTGGCTTATATGGTAATCAGGATAATTGTTTTTTAAAGTTTGGTATGATTTTATTATTTCGACTCAATATACTATATCGTACTAAATACCAAATTATATATACATATTGATATGAGTTTTTTCGTTTGGGTTTACTGCTTAAATTATTTATAGCACAGGAGAGGATCCAAGAATTAATGCAGGCCCCATAAGATTAAACCCATTAAAACTAGATTCTTAAGTGCCAGGAGTGGTGCCACATGTCAAGCTAAGAAAGGTCTTCACTGAATGATATAAATACCTTCAGCTCAATAAGGAAAGAGTTTTCTTTTAAAAAATCGACAACGAAAGTCATGGAGTTATTATTGAGCTCTCCTCCCACCCCCATATATATACCATCCAAAATATCCAAGTGAAAATACAAGCATTCATAATCCACCAATGAACAATAAAGTTTAAGCTCGAGTGCCCGCGAAAGACAACAAAGCCATACACAACAACAACAAAATTCCCAAAACCTCCAAATACTACTCAAGATGTTGTCGGCCTCAAAATTGATAATTTGGCCCACGTGCACTATGTAACCGGTCATACTAGGCAAATTCAATAGATACACCACCGACCTCAAGAAGAGGCGCCCATGCACTTTGATATCACATAAAATTGGATGATTCCTTCTTAAGGACAAAATCGGACAAGCAAGTTTCAATCGAGTTTAATTAACACTCCTACTATTTGTTGGATTCATCGACTAGGAGCAAATTACGATCCAGTTTAGATTAGGGTTTGTTTCATGTGTCATTAACCCTAATGACAAAACCCTAAAAGTTTGATGGATTGGTAGAGTTCTAATACATGCACACATATGGAAACACACAAAACATGTATTGCACATAAAGAAGTATTTGCCTATGAAAATCAATCGTATATTATTCAAAGATTGTCTGTGATACAAGAAAAATGTCATACCGGATTTTGTCGAACCGACTTTCTGGTGCACTATTCCCAAGAATTCTCACTTGGCCGTAAAAGCCATTTAGGTATACTCTAATTCCATCTTATCAAGATGTGCTTTTAGAGCCTATTGACTTTGGATGTTTCTAAAGTGGATTTGCTATATTCTTTACTGATATGACCTTTACTTTGCACATCATCAAGGAAACATATTTTCCTTATTTATAAGTGATTCATAATCTTGTCCACTTGTTAGTGGTTTCGACTCCCTGAAAACCACACATGTGAGTTGCACATGACATAAGTAAGGGTAGAATCACCATTCCATCTATTTCTTAAATTACTTACTTTATTTATTTGCAATATTTCATATTCAATTCCTTTTATCCGTTCCATTTCAGTAACTGAAGTATACGACGTCATGAATTCAGTAAAAATTGAAAGGAAATGTAAAACTCACTCAGTATGGATATGTCTTGTGTTGTTGTTGCTACTCCTTCTCCATGTTTTTGCCTGAAACTGCAAAAGAATTGAAAACCCCCAATTAAGAACTTAGCAAAAGTTCCATATAATAGGGATTCAACGCAAGCTCAAATCTTCCTAATTTTCAAGAACTGACACAAAATTGTCAATTTTAGTAATCAAGACTAGCTTCTTATCCAGAACATTCATACGTTTTAGTGTTATAACTACATTAAATCTCAAATTAACCCCGAATTTCGATTTTCACAATTTCCTTTGTTACCATCAAGATTCTTATATGCAAAACACTACCATTTTTTTTTCCAAAAAGAGGCAAAAATTCCTGCTAATTCTCTTTCATTTTCTCAGGTATGAGGGAAGAAATTTTTAAAAATAAAATTGAAAAATAGCAAGAGAAACGATAAAAACCAAAAGATGATAAAAGAGGAAAAATTAAGAGTGATGGCCACCAACTCTTGTAGATCTGAGAGAGAGAGGGGGGGTTTCTGATTTCTCGTGATATTTTGAGAATTATAATATTTTGTGAGGTTAATTTAATTTCTTATTTTCATATTTTCATTTACTCAATCATAGAAATTTCACACTATCATAGTAGTCTAATGGAATGACGATTCCACTTTACTTATGTCATGTGCAACTTCATGTGTGGTTTTCAGGGAGCTGAAACCATAAATAAGTAGACAAAGATGGTTATTTGTGAAAACTTAGGATGATGGTTTCCAACAAAGTTTAGTTCAGGTGGCAAATTGTAAAAATAGTTATAGTTCGGGTGGCAAAAAAATATTTTTCCCTATCTTATTTTAGTTATCAGACTAATGTATCAATATGTTTAATTTGGGTCTGACATTGTTTTGATGTTCTTGAATCTTGATGATTCAGTATTGTTTGAAATTAATGAATAGAAATTATTTTAGCATGATTTCCCTTATTGATTTGATTGAATGCTTTAACCTGAGTAGCTAGCCTTAGAGCCTAGGGGTGATAAATTGTATGAGCTAAGTGTTTTATGAAATGTACCAATGAAATTGGAGCATATTGCATGTTAAAACTTGATTACTTTTGACATCATTTATGATTTGCATGCTAATTGAAAGATTATATGTGAATTGAAAGTTAATTTCATAACACTTAAGGATTAGGTATAAAGAGATTTAGGCTAAGCTTAAGCAATGAGTAATTAGTCAACTAATCTGATCCGCTAGTTAATTAGGCGCGCTAATGATCTAATTATTGAGTTAACAAGTACGAGAGAGACGTTAAACTTGTTTAGGCATACGTGCATAACTTCGAGAGGAGTTAGCACATACTTATGTGATTAGTTTGTTAACACTTGTGATTTGTTGAGTTATGAATCGAACATAAATCTTATATGATCGTCATCCACGAGGCCCCTTTTTATTATCAAGTAGTTGTTTACTTGCTTTAGTATGGTTTTTGCTATCTAGTTATTTTAATTGTGTTTATTAGTTTGGTTTAGTAGTTAATCAAGGTTTGTTTGTGTCTAGGTCTATCACTTGGCGAAAGTGCAACGTAATTGGCTAATACACATCTCCCTTGAACATGACCCATCGTGCTACAACTACATTGTGTACGCTTGCACTTGGATTTGAATATTCACTTTACAAGCCTACCCCAGAATGGAATAGGATGGAATAGAAAGAACGTGAAATGCTAGTGCAACAAGGTAGTTTTTGTGGGGGATAAGTTATATATAATTACAATAAATTGGGTTATTCGTGTTAGGAATAGTGCCCTTAGAGCCTATTCATAATCCGCTTTGCACTTTTCCTTATGTAAGTCGCAGATAATTTTTGAATAAATACGAATTAAGACAACACTTCTTTGTATGCTCTTGTTTGATTGTATGATTACTTTGACTGCGCATGTATAAGAACTCCCCTAATCAATATGACTTATAAGACTCAACCATTTAGGTGAAGTGGTTCATGAGATGAGTCCTATATCACACAAATCATGATTAGAAATCACTCCAAGCCGATGAGTCCTAAAGACAGTGGGAATGTTGACTTGACTTGTTCGACGCTTGCTCATGTGATCACGCATTTAAGAAGGACACCTTGTTTCATGGGGTGCAAAGTGTATTGCTAATATGTGCGATACATGGGGGTGCTTACTTATTCTAATTAGGTACACCGAGGTGTCCCGTGTGAGAAGATTCTTAAATGGGAAATGAAGTTTCTATTTCTGGAAATAGAAACTTCCAGATTAGGAAAGATCTCACGAGTCATTGATGTGATTAAGTGATCCTTAGACTTGAGGTTCCATTGATAAAATAGAAACTTCCAGATTAGGAAAGATCTCATGAGTCATTGATGTGATTAAGTGATCCTTAGACTTGGAGTTCCATTGATGCTTTGTGAGCTAACTCTGTAGTCTTAGCTGTAAGTTTTAAAGGGTGTTGCCTTACATAACTGATTTAAGGCTTATGCTGGGGCTGCACAAGTGGCACACGAAAGCATATGAGAATCGATAAACGACCTACACTTGCTTCAACAAGTTGATTCTTATTGTCTAAGTCATTCATATGTCATAAAGGAGTCCTTGGCCAAGACAGTGGATATAGATCAAGAAAGGGGTTTCTTGGATTAAGATCAAATTGATATGAAATGCAGTTAACTTTAAGATCGAGATTATTAGGGTTCTAAACAACCTTCGATCCCATTCATATCCTCAACTTATTTCGTTCTGCCAAGAGCTTATCAGGGAGGCGACAATAGACCCCAACCAATTATATGCTCGGAAACCCTCGATTTGTCTCCTAATAAAGTCCAAGACCAGCAACAAGTTTCCCAAACTCAATCAGGATGACATGCCTGACTCCACAATATCAAAGGCCTCGAGACAAAACAACGCATTCGAGCCATTACCGTTCTCACTCAATATGCTAACCAACTTACATATGCATGGATGTCTGATCGCGACCTACCGAATCATGACACCTTGGGTCTTTTTTAGGCGACCCTTTCATATGATTTGAGGCTTCACATCATCCCCTCATTCCATGTTGATAACTCATTATTTCGTCATCTTTATGATTGAATTATGCTCCGAATTGTGCTTGAATTGATATTATCTTAAAAGAAATTGATACTTTGTCGTTTATATTGTAGATTCGGGCCTAGAATACGAAATTGCAATGAAATTGGTCGTTTTTATAAAGAAAGTCATGCACAGTTTTACCGACTTGAAGCGGGAGAAATCTAGAGGAATTGGGAAGCAATCTCGAAGCTCTGCATGCATGCCATGGAAATGGGGAGGTGTTGCAATTGTTTGTAATTAAAATTGGGTTGCATCTTTTGGAACTGATTATGGGCCGTGGATTTAATTAAATCAAAGAAGTCATTGTGGTGTGTGGCTTGAATTGAATAATGCTAGTGGGCTTCATTTGTATTCTTGGTATTAAATTGGAGATTGGTCACGTGAGGATGCCTTGGATTCGACTTGTATTATGGGCTGACTTTCTTGTTAATAGTTGGGCCGCACGCTTGGAGATCAATTTGGAAGAGGCCCAATTGTGATTAATTCTTGAAGGACAAGCCACAAAGTCCGAATTCACTTGGAAGTTTGGGCTATTTATTGAGGCTGGGGATAACAATTTTGGGGAAGACGGAACAACTGGGGGACGTAACAATATTAGGAGCAGATTTTGGACGTGAGCTTCGGGGAGCAGGCGTTCGGAGACTTTAGAGCACATCTGGAGCAATTGAACATATAGCAAAGAAACAAAGAAGCACCATTATTTTTCATTCTTATCGGAACAAGCCATAAGAATTAAGAAAGTATGACTAACATCTGGGTCAATTGATTTGGAATGCATTATTAAACAAACAAGATTCCAACTTCACAGAATTGACTACACAACAAATGCAACTAAGTTGAAATCACGATTTGAAGGACCTTTGAATCTCAAAACACTTCTTGCAATCGAATGCTAGTTGCTAAGCTTGAATTTACTTCCTCTGTGAGTCTGTGTAATTAGGATGGCAAATGAACAAGCAATTGATGTACTTGAAACAATTGAATTTCCAATTCTAACAGTTTGAGATACCACCATCCACAATTTGTTATTCTTTCAACTACAAGAAACCTCATTCTTCATCATTGTTTTTCACCAGTACAAACAACTAACTTATGATAGCTCAAAATCAATGAATGATGCAACACGACCAATGACGACTAGCTGAAATATGGAAATAAAATAGCATTAATCATAAATGTATAGATCAAGAACAGGAAAAAAAAAATCGAACTATACACAGAGAGAACCAACAAATGGAAAACAAAGAACAAGAAAAGAATCTCAATCCACAACTCCATAATTTCATCCTCTTAACAGCCTTCATATAACGAGCTACATCAAACAAGATTCTTTTAGCCTTCATATAATGCATTGATTCACCTTAAATCCCGACGCGACATTGCTTCGGCCCACCGGTTAACCTGTCGGAGCTCCAATTCTTCGGAATTTCGACCATCAAATCCCAGCAAAACACCTTCAAATAGCTACTCTTAGTCCTCCAAGCTTTAGCCTTGAATCTAACCCTAGAAAGCCCTCAGATTGAATCCCACCATCCAAAGACTCCACCTTTCGCCCATCATCCCATGCACCGCCGCCCGTTCGATGAAGACTAGGCGTCGGTGAAGTTCACCGCCAAAGAAGTCTCGTTCTTGGTCCCTGCAAAAAGGGCGGTGTCTGAAAGTGACCTAGATTTGTAGAAAACCACCGCCTCGATTTGGTCGTAGGAGAGGGTCATCTTCTTGTTAGGGTTTCGAGCGGTAAGGCTAACCTCGTCGGCGATGGAGGTGAGGGGGCTGTCGGCGAGGGTGAAATTGGAATAACTAATAAACTTGGGGATTTTGGCAGCCAATAGAGATTGGTCTAAGCGGTAAATGGATTCATTATTAAGGACGAGATCTCGGGTTTGAATCAGTGTGTAAAAAAAAAAAACTTGGGGGTCTGGGCCGGAGGATGAGCCACACAAAAATACAATGGTAATGTCTCGTAATTAAATGGTCTTATTGGACAAGAAAGTCATTTGCCCATCCATGTTAAACTGGGCCTCTTTTAAACACACCAAATTTGCGTGTTTAAGTGTCACGCATTCTCACGCCCAAGACACGGACCAGCCCATTTAACACGGGCATTGATCCAATTAAAGTAAACAAAAGAGAACTTATGTTAAGCCCACCAAACATGCGTTTTTCACAAAAGTAAATGCAGCCTAAGTAGATATGGAAATGGAATGCAATCTAAACTGTAAGCATTAGTAAGATAAATTTTAATGATCGAGCCCTCAATAAGAAAGCAATTATATGTTACATATAATATTATTATATTTTTTGGGGGTTTATAATATTATTATGTTAATCAAGTATATAAAAAGATGTATGATTAACAAACAAATTTATTTATTTACGACCTTACTTGAATAGGATGGCTAACACGTGTTGGCCCAAGAGGCTAATGAATTTATTCTTAAGGTTAAGGTTCGGTTTTGAATTTCGTTTGGACGTGTGTTTAAAAAAAATGATCTAACTTATCTGTCAAATGGATGGATTTGATTAAAGTTGGATTGGATCCATATGGATTGAATCCACATGGATTGAAATATTAGCGGATCCTTAATGGATTGTATTATAATGGATTTTAGTGGATTATTCATGGATTTAATACGGATTTCTAATGGATTTATACTTGATCATAATAGTTAAATGTCCAAAATACCCCTCACTATCATATTTGACTTGTTTTATTCGTTTTTTAATTGTTTGGCCCGTTTTTTATCCATTTGACCTATTTTTAACCCGTTTCGTACATATATGATATATTTTGACTCGTTCGATCTATTTTCAACCTATTTTTGAGTCGTTCCGACATATACGGACAACTAAAAAAGAGAAATAAAAATTATGGAGTTGACTAAGCGTGATTGCAGCCAAAATTCCTACAACAAAACATTAACCGAAATTTTAATCTATTACATGACATTCATACAGTAGCACATTCATTACAAAACACAAATTTAATGTCTGGCACCGAAGCACGATGCATAAAATATTCTATACAGTAGCACATGTATCTTATCTTTCCTATATTCTATATAATATCTTGCTAAAATAAAATGTTCCACTAGCAAATGATAAGAGGTGTCACCATGAAATCTCGTACTCTCCCTTAACTAAAAATCTAGAATCTTCGTGCTATTATTTGTCAGAACCCAGACTTTAGCACAACAACTTCTGATAGAAAATTATATACCTCCAGCTATCATCAAAATAAATATATGAGTATTTAAAAATAACAATGGCTTAAAAACGACCAACCATTAATTAATTTAAATTTTAAATCCACAAGAAACCATTAATGGTATTTTAACCATTAATTTACATTTTAACCGTACTTATAAGTATTTTAACCATTAATTTACATTTTAAATCCATTAATGATAGCTTAAACCTCTAACGAGTCTCCACACAGTAACAAGAAATCAACCATTAATACTGTCAAACCTCAAAAATGTATCATACTTTAAAGATCTTTGCAAATTATCATGTTCATGGCTGATGGCAGAGTCATAATAATTAATTATAAAAAAATGCAAACATTAATTATTAAAACAAAAGCAAAGGCATAAATTTGCAAAAAAGTTTCAGCAAATGTCAATAACAAGAACCCAATTTCAAGAGTCAAACCACACCTACGATACCACACTCGTCGATTTTGAACCAAAATCCCAAGAAAAGATGATGAACATCAACCTCTATTCCTACTTGTGATTTCTTTCAATATTCTGTAAAAAAAAAAAAGAAAAAAAATAAATCTTACCTTTTGTGGCGACGAGGTGCAGCGACGGCGGTGAAGGGGCGGCGCGGCGACGACGGCGGTGAGGAGGTGGCACAGCGACGGCGGAAGAGAGTGGTACTGTGGTAGTGAGAAGGAGAAGGGTTTCAAATATGTGGATACGTAATATCACAATGTCTTACAATTTTAATTAATATCAAGGGTAGAAAGGTAATATCACATTAACATGAAATAAATGGACTTGATCCATTAACAATCCATTTGAGTCCATTATCAATCCATCAGTGGCCCAACATACATTAATCCAGTCCATATTTGATCCAGTTGAAAATTTACAAAATCCAATTCAATCCTTTAAATGGATTGGATTGAATCCATATTGCCACCCCTATACCTAGGGCTGTCAACGGGTCGGATTCGGAGCGGATCCAAACCTTCCGAATTCGAATCCGATTATGCAATTCAAAAACCGAACCGGATCCGGATCCTATAGGATCATGATTCATGCATATCATATTCGGTAGTTATCGGATCGAAAACCCGATTAAAGAACCGGATCCGATAGAAAAATCAATCTCCTTTCCGATCTCCTCGTTTCTTAGATCTGAGAAATAAATTTGGATTGGAACTTCAAACTCAGATGACAGAGAAGAGGAGAGGAGAAGTAGAGAGATTCTGAGGAAGATCTGGGTATTAGAAATTAGATTTGTGTTGGTGGTGGCGACGACGTTTAACGGCGGTGGCGGCAATAGTGGGAAGCTTGGTGGTGGCTGGTGGTCGTCGGAGATGAGATATTTCACGGCAGTTGGCAGCGATAAAATCTTTGAAAAGCTTAGAATCAGTGGTGGTAGGAGACCAGAATTGAGAAAGATGGAGAAGATGGGGAAAGAAAAGCAATTGACAGGGATAATGTCTGCGGCTGTGAGTTTTAGTTAGTAGGGTTCAGTTTCAATTTCTCTTTTTTTTTTTTTTTTTTTTAAACGCAAACCCCGAAGGGAAATCTATTGAATCAACCAAAATTAAAACATATAATGGAATAATAAGAAAAGCAACGC
>JBBMKE010403433.1:0-12269 GCA_037834125.1 Lippia alba | reverse complement strand
TATACTTATGTACGCGTGCGTGTGTAGCCCCTCGCTCAGTCTTTGGACTGACCCCTCCCCTTTTATATTTTTAGTTTGCAGGTTGGCTTCGGAGTTTGTGCTAGGCTGTGTGAGTCGATCTTTGGGGAGTTTGTTTTGAGTCGTGTCTGTATTTCATTTTGAGTCTTCGCATTTGCATTTCGAATTTGTATAAGTTAATATGTTTCGATCGCACGTATGTTTAAATACGTATGTTTTATTTTAATATGTTTAAAATTCGGGACAGGTTAGGACAAGTGCTTGGATTAGATGAACCCATCTTGTTATGATTATTTCGGGACAGGCTTCTAGGGACAGAATGAACCCGTTTTGTTGTGTGATGTTCGGGACAGGTTAGGACAGGTTCTCTTATTTTAGTTGAACCCGTGAAGTTGATTTATTTTATTAAAATGTTTTTAAGTGTTCGATATTTTTGAAAGTTTATATTTCATAACGGTTCCGCATTCGAGTTTTGCATACGTTGTTGTACAGGGTTTAGTTACCGCCTAGAATAGGTTGGATTATATTTTTGTTTGTCACCCGTTCGCTTTGACTTGGTGCGTGTATGGACTCTCCATTTCGTACACGTGTCGGATCTTAGTGCGGGGGATGTGGTGCCTCTCATTGGGGTGTTACAGTTTCGGACAGGGATCCTCGTTTTACTTCGATTTTTTGGAAGAGTCTTCAAGAGTTATTGGATACCAAGCTCCAGTTCAGCACCGCCTTTCACCCTCAAACAGACAGACAATCAGAGAGGCTAATCTACTACTTGGAAGATCTTCTACGGGCGTCTGCTTTGGATTTTGGGGATAAGTGGGACGAGCATCTACCCCTGATTGAATTCTCCTACAACAACAGTTATCAGGCTTCGACTAAGATGGTTCCCTACGAGGCTATTCATGGTAGGAAGTGCAGATCGCCGCTGTTTTAGGACATCAAGGATTGGAAATGGACCGAGGAAGATAAGTTAGAGAGGGCCGAGCCTAAGGAAACGTTCGAGGATATTATTGAGAAGGTCCAGAAGATTCAACAAAGAATGAAGGTTGCTCAGTCTCGACAGAAAAGTTACGCCAATAAGCGAAGGAGGCCGTTAGAGTTTGAATTCGGAGACAAGGTGTTTCTTAAAGTGTCTCCAAGGAAGGGCTTCTCTAGAATTGGAAGAGGCGGAAAGCTTAATCCACAATTTCTAGGCCCATTTGTGATCCTTGAAAGGATAGGAGAAACGGCTTATAGGTTAGATTTGCCGCCCAGTTTAACCGGGATTCACAACGTGTTCCACGTCTCTCAGCTTCGCAAATGCTATCCTGATGAGGCAACCATCCTACCGGTTGAAGATGTGCAATTGGAATCGGATTTGACGATCACAAGACACTCGGTAGCAATCCAAGACTGGAAGATTCAAGAGCTCAGAAAGAAGAGGATTCCCTTGGTCCGAGTTCTTTGGCGGGATCAGAAATACGAAGAGATAACTTGGGAGATAGAGGAGAAGATGAGGAGTCTGTATCCGGAGTTGTTTGAGGCTTCAGGCCGGACTTGAGGATAAGTCCTTTTCAAGGGGGGAGGTTGTGATACCCCGTTTCTTCGCACGTGCAGGTTTGTACCACGTGTGAGTTTAATTCTTGTTTTGCATTCATTTTCATGCTAATTGTTGCATCTCATTCATAATTATTTGCTTATTTGAAATATTTGAATAATTTGAAACTATTTGATTATTTGAATTTTTGCTTAATCGCGTGATTTGTATTTTCGTGTTTTCGTTTCCCGAGCATGCCTTATATGAATTATATGTCTCTTGGACTCTTTTACATGTTTTAAACTTATTTTATGCCCTAGTGTAATTAGTATTTGGACTCAATTGTGCACTTTTTAAATGTTTAGGGGTCATTTGGTAATTATGACCCTTTTGAGTCCTTAGGACGTTTCTGGAGCTAGGGAATCGACACCTTCGTTGCATTCCATTTGGTAAATGGGATTCAATGAGATTAACCACGTATTTTTCTGACTTCGTTTTGACCCCCGTATTGAATCGTATACACTCACTTACAAAATACACTTTGGTGGAACCCATAGCCATATTTATTTTTGGACTTTTATTCCCTTTTTTGAACAAAAACCAACCATTTCTCTCCCTTTCCCTCACTCACCACCGGTACACACACATTAAAAAGGAAGAAAAAGAAGCTCCAAGCCCTTGCCTCCATTTTAGTCCAATCCAAGCTCAAGAACCCTCTTGTTTCTTGCATTTCTTTGCTAGGTAAGCATATATTTGTGCTCCTTGTGATCATGTGCCTTCTTTTATGCATTCATTTCATGAATTTTATAGAGGGATTCTTGGGATTGCATATGGGGGTTTCATCAAGGGTTTCATGGCATAGCATGGATAGATGCATCTCTTCTGCTCTTGTGGTTCTTATATGCATATATGGGTGTAGTGAATGCTTTCCCATTGATTATTTATGGAAGATTTGATTTGGTGGTTGAGATTGGATATTGATGCATTTATGGTATTTGTGGGTTTGGAGTCTATGCATGAACCCTTGGTATTTGGCTTCCTATGAATGTTATATGTGCATATATGATGAATTGATGCATGAGAGTTGAGTTTTAGCTTGGATTTTGGATTGATCACTTGGACCCCTTTCCCTTGGACCTAGTATTTGCATGCTAGCATGTATTGGCATGGCATATGATTACTTTGGTGCATATTTGTTGAGTTTTGAATGTGCTTTGGGCTATTTTGAAGCCAACCTTACCGGTTGGGGCCATATGTGCGCATTTGTGTGTTTTCGTTAAATATGTGCTTATGAATATTTGATCATTCGATGCATTTTGTTGTCTCTTATGTTCTTGAGTGATATTTGATGTTTATGTATGAATATGTGTTGATTTGGAGTGTGCAATTGTGGTATTTGTGGTTTTGTATGCATTTTGGCATTGTTTGCAGCATTTCTTTTCGCAGATGCAGGGGCCGCACGGCCACGCGATGTTTGTGTTCAAATCGCGTACGGCCGCGCGCCAAGTTCGAACACTATTTTATTTTTAGAAAAATATCTGCATGGCCGCGTGGATTTTGAACTGGGACCGCACGCGGCCGCACGAAATGTTGGATTTTTGGAAAATTATTTTGAAAATGGCCGCACGGCCGCACGGTTTTTGAACTAAGACCACGCGCGGCCGCACGGCACTGAGGATCCATCTTGCATGTTTTATTTCACTTTCATTCTCGTTTCGTTCATTTCCCTTACTTATTTTATGACTTATATGATTCCATAACGTGACTTATATGTGGTAATTGCATGAGATTTGATTTATGAATATGAATTTACGGAATATGGTCCAATATGCATTTATGAATCGTTTATGTATTCATACGCATCAATTGCATTCGTACGCATTGTCGAGCTTCTATTTAGTTCATAATTGAGTCTAAGTCTCAGGTTTGTGTCTCTTTTGTTTCAGTTCCGCCTCCGAAAGTCGAGGAACCCGAGGTTTAGGTGTCCTTTGCACGCTCCGATCCGTTTCTTTTGCCTCTTTTGCTCAATTGAGGATTAGGATGTATAGATATGGGACCTATGTCCTTATTATGAATTGATTTCAAATCCCGCATGTGGTATACTTATAATATGTATAAATATAAGTGTTTAAGATATAAGTTTAAATTTGTGAATCACCTTTGGGGTTTATGAAAATTGTATACATATGAAGCATATATGAGTTTCGATTTGAATCCAAGTACGTTTCCTTTTTGAATCTAGCCAGTTTGCCCTGAAGATGGGACTTTGGTACATTTTTATGAGTTTTGGGCCCCCGGATTGTGGGTAAGGGAGACCTGAGACAACCATCGGGGTTGCCAGTTATGACCCCTACGCACTTTTCATTTGAGACATACGTGTTGTTGTATGGCGTGTGATCTTGAGCCCTCGGTGAATAACCTGGGAAGGCACTTCGTGGGCTAGCTACCCCGAGTGTATATGAATCCCTATGGGTGAAATGGATTCGCTACCCGATCACCAAGAAGTTGTGAGGATTAAATTATGATTTGAATATTATGAATCTAGAAGTCGAAGGATACCCGTTCTCGCCGGGTTTTGTTTTCCTTTGGTAATTGTGAAACGAGTTGGGATTTCTTGTATCTATACGTATACCTTTTGCTTCAAAATTTGTTTTGGTTTGCAAAACCCCGACTCGGTTCATGATAGGCCCTTTTGAATCTATGCTTTGCTCTCTATATGTATTTACGTGGCGTGTGTAGCCCCTTCACTCAGTCAAGTGGTTAGACTGACCCTCGTTTCTTCACTTCTTTTAGTTGCAGGTTCTCGAGCTAGGCGGGGAAGTCTTCGAGTCGTGTTGTCTTCCTAGTTTAGGTCGAGTTTGCATACATATGTATTTTATTTTGAATACTCTTATGCTTCGTTATGTATTATGGATTCAAATCTTACACCTTGGATACTTGTATCTCTTTTGGGCTCGAAGCCATTGTATATTATTTGATAGCTCCGTTTGATCCTATGTTGCTTCCGCATGTATGTTTTACTAATTGCGCACTCTGTTTAGGGTCTAGCCCCGCTTAGCCTAGTGTGTGCGTGTCTAAGTCTCCGTTTGTTCGGGTTTGGACTCATGTATGGAAGTCTATTTCGTATGTGAGTTTGGGCCCGGGTGCGGGGGATGTGGATGGCCCACGCTAGGGTGTCACACGTTAAGTTCTTGAGAAAAAATAAAAGAAAAGTTTTCAAAGCAAAATCTCCTAGCCAAAACAAAAGCCACATAACTAGCATTCTTCCTAGCTTGATCGTGTTCTGCGACTGGTGTGGATCCGCTTTAGAGGATCGCTGTTTTGGGATCTATCGAAGGTCGTTCGAGGGACATTCCACACGAAGGGCGTCCAATAGACGGTATTGGCGTCACAAGAAAGCTTCGATCTAAGTGAGATTTTTGAAACACCCTATGATACGGTATTAGAATTGCAAGTCTGACTCCTCCTTTTGGAAATTTTTTTAATTTTTGTTGCGTTTTCTAAACCGTTTTTCTAACACTTACTCGCCAACCCCATCTAGCGCTCGTATTACTACCCACAGAATGCTCTCTACTCTTAGAGAGTCCATCCCTTCTGCATTAGGGGATCCCATCACGAGGGTACCCGCGGTCGTGCCCACATACACCGCTCGAGCATCCCAACGCTCGAACCAAGAAGCAATAAGAACTTCCCCCCCTCGAGCGTCATAGCGCTCGAGTGACTCTTACAGAGTACCTGTACCACCCCGCATGTGAGGCACCACATCCCCCGCATTAGAGTTCGACATGTGTAACGAAATGGAAAATCTGCACACCTGTCAAACAATAGCGAACGAGTGACAAACAAAACTCACATCTAAGCTAGGCGGTCTACCCTCAATCAGAGTGCGAATCAAAACCAATAAGCGCAGAAGCGATAAATATAGCCAACATATAAATCCTAAGATCACATATACCAAAATAAATCTCCAAGTATCATGCCATACTATATACAAATGTACAAATGCCTTTCTAAGGCCAAAATAATAAGAGTAGTGTTTAAATCTCCATAATCGTATACATAAGATTCAAAGTACGAAATAAACCACTACTTATGCATGTGACTCACGCAAAACCACAAGTGAGACCCTAAGACAGACTTGCCGCCTAGTTGGCTCTGAATGTACATGAAAACTCAAAAGAAAGGAAAGAAAATAAAATACGAACGAGGGTTAGTCCTAAAGACCAGTGAGGGGCTAACATACACACCCATAATACATATAGAGAAAAGCACTTATCAAACTTGAACAATCCCTGGCCCGATAATGGTTTTTGCATGCCAAAATGTTTTTCCGTGATAATAGATATATAGTTTGAAGATAAGAAAAGGGTCGGAGGCTAAAACATAAAATTTTAGGTAGTTATAAATCCATCCTCATTCCATATATTCAAACACGCACCCACGACTTGGCGAGTACGAGTCCAAACTCCAACTTCTCAGAATTCAAAGCAAACGAAAACCAAACACACAAACCGACCAACATCGGGTGATAGAAGGGTTGACAGCCCTAACTATTGGAAAACACATGAAACATGGTTCAATTACTTCCCTGAAACCATTGGCGAGGTTACCACCGGCTCAGGAGGTAAGCCTTTCCCCCAAACTCCTAGGGTTAAGCAAACCTCTCAAAGTGGAGAATGTTGATGGAAGAGCCCGGTGACCCCTGAGCCGTCCCGAGATACCATACCATCCTCTGGGGCCCAAAACATATCACAAAGCCAACAAAGCCTTTTTTTCAAAGCTCATACTCTTGCACACATACACACTTAACACCAATTTCAAAGAACGAAGTAAAATAGTTCATACGTATAAAAATGTTTTTCAATACCCATGACAAATAGGACAAACCCCAAAGTACATATCAAGCATTTATCTAGCATATAATATACATATCTCGCATGTGGGCTTCAAATCATATAGGGTTTTAGGTCGAAATAACTAAAAGAACAAAACCTCACCTTAGAAGTGCGTAGTGGAGACAAAAGGATATAATCGGATACCTACGGGGATAGTCTCGTCACCCTCCGGATCAACCTCTAAATAAAAAAACAACAAGGGTTGAACTTAGACGCGATATGTACCAAATATACACTCGGCAAATGCATATGTTCATGAATGATACGAAAGAATGAAACGAAAGAGCACTTAGGTCAAATTAGGGCATTCGAAGACATATGAGAACATAAATCGAAAATGAGCAAGTATATCATGCCATAAACTTAATACAATACTCATAACACACTAAATAACAAGTTAACATCGCATACAAATCATAAAAGAAGCAAGAAGTCCCAACAAAAGCACCTAAAATATGAGAGAAATGACCAATGTCGAAGCTTCTTACATGGCACGACCGTGTCCAAAAAGCTTCTTGGATGGACATGGCCGTGTCCGAATTATGTAACACCCTGACTTTTCAAATGCAAATATATGATGTATGTGTTTACCAAATTACACAATTAATTGCTCATAAGTGTATATTCGAAATCCTTAATTGTGAATATATGTGAATGCTTGAAAACCTTGCTATTTCGTGAATTAATTTGTATTTCATTCTTATATGATTTTGAGACTTGAATATATGATTTAAATCTATTTGGGCTTGATTTAATTTAGTTTGGGCTCAATTTCATTTTATTTGGACTTTTGGCCCATTTGTAAATGGGTCACTTTTGAGTAATTAATTCGTATCTTGAGTTGGGGGACTCGGATTCAAGTTTTCACCTCCATTGGACTTGAATCGATGATTTAGATTCAATGGAACAAGCCCCATCACTTTTTCACTTCCTTTCGACCTCCCAACAATGCAAACTCACCGTACGCACCTAAAACAACCCTATAAGCCTATTGGAGCCTAGCTAGTTGCTTTTTGACTTTACCGAACCCCTCTGATACCCAAAATCAGCCCTCACTCTCTCTTTTCTTGCCCAAAAACTGAGCCCCTCATCCTAGAAGAAAGAAAGAGAAGCCATGGAAGCAAACCTCCATTTTTGTACCTCAAAGCTCAAGATTTAGGCCATTTCTTGCTCCAATATTCAAGGTAATTTAGGATTCTTATTTCTCTTGTTCTTGTGCTTATTTTTATCCAATTAATTCATGCTAAGATGTTGGAGATTCATGTGAATGCCCAACTTGATGAATAGTTAGGGTTTGTTGAAGAATTGGAGTTCTATGTGCATCTCTTGATCTCTTTGAGTTTGATGGCTTGTATATGATCTAGGAGGCTTGTTTCTTGTTAATTTTTAATCCTTGTTGTTGTTAAGGTGTTGGGGTAAGATTTACCATATATGCTCTTTGGGGATTTTGGGGGAAATGCTTGAATCTTTGCTTCTTTGCTTGTTCTACTTGAAATGGTTGAAGATATGTGCACATGAGTTGGAGTTTGGCTTATTTTATGCCCCATCCTTGAGAATCCTTGCTCCATTTCATTTCCTTGTTGTTTTAAGGTTTCATGCTAGCATAAATTTGGTTTTGGTTGGCCTTATGCTTGAATTAGTTGGCTTTGTGCAAGATTTATTGAACTTATGCACGTCGGGTGCGTTTTTTGAGCTCAGATGCGATTTGCTTGAAATTTCTTGTTGGGTTGGCATGAATTCTTGATCCTTGAATGCATTTTTGATGTTAGAACATGTTAGAGCATGATCATATGACTTTACACCTTGGTTTGAATGGGTTTTAGTTGTTCTTGCTGCCAAATCCTTGCCTTAGCCTTTGTGGAACGTTTTAAACTTGTTTTGGAGGCTGGAGGGGATCAACGGACATGGGAAATGCATGCCTAAGGTCGACCGTGGAAGTGAGGCAGTAGCTTTAAAATTTATCTGCCTCATATCCACGGCCGTGGATTTTGAAGGGCAAAATATCCACGGCCGTGGATCTTGGCCTACTTTTCTGTTCGAGTTCGTTTTATCCAGTTGACCCTCCATCCGGACTCGGATTGACGTGAAATTTTAACCACTTAAACCTCTTGAAGTCTATAACATTCTCCAATTTAAGTCACCTCAATATCTTTTGTGGTTTGTGAGATATAATCAATCCTTTTTGGTGTCGCCACCTCTTAAAAAATCGGCACTCGTCCAACTTTACACCTACGCCATTTTCTCCTCACTTTGAACCATGATTCGTGCCATCTATCTTTGGAAATCCCTGTGTGTCTAGTTTCATTTACCAAAAACAAAAATCAATTCCAACTTGTATAACTTGAGATATTACCATTTTCCTACAACTAGCTTACGCATTTTCGAAAACTGTCAGCTCTCACCAAAACTTACTCAAATCCTTTACATTGTGTTCCTTTCACTTCCTTGACCCTCACATGTGGTTCACTTGCATTGTATGTATTATTAACATGTAATATTATGTGATTGGATATATTTGATGGATTTGTGGCTTGTTTATATGATCGTCTTTGAAAAATGATCTCACATGCCTTATATGCTACTCCAAAGTGCATGCATGAATCTTTTCTTGGTTTATTGGTTTCGTGTGATAACTTACCTTTCCTTTTATGACTTATATGCATTGTAAACATGTCTTGGTATGTGCATTGGTTATAACATTCATGGGACGTTTTGGTATGGTTCATGAAAAATGTGAAGCTAAATGGAAATAATCACTTCATGTAATGAATGAATTGCTTGTGTTTGTGTATTTAAGGCACTAATTGTGCATATGAACATATTTATGAAATGTTATCATTTTTTGTGCATGACATATCACCTTAATGTATTTTCGTGCGTCATATAAGGTTCATTTGGAGTCTTGAGTCTCACGAACGCACAACAATATCTTTTGTATAGTTTTCTCCGGGGCGGAGACTTGCCGAGTTCTTAAGATATCTTCAAGCCTTCCTGTGCTTTGGTATTTATCAGTTAGGTGTTAAAGGTGGGTTTCTCTACTATTAGCTATCTCAATCCAGTATACCTATCCAATGTACAAAGATTTAAGCAAAAAACTATACTATGTATATATTGAGTCTTTTGGAGTAAATGATTTCAAACGTTAAGCCCTTTTGTTTATGATCACCTACCCTATGTTTTGGCAAATTGATTGAATGCACATTTATGATTTATGGGCCCCAGGGACTTAGTGGGTGTGGTGATCCGGGGAGGCAAGGGCCGATGGTGAACCGCGTATGCTAGTCCCAACCAAATTACGGTGATACCGGACCCCGCTAGGAGATTGGCGGGGAATGGGAGCTGAGCGCCAATTGGTGAATTCATGTACCCCTATTGGACTATGATTGGGTGGTCGAGTCTTGCAAACTCGTCCACCACCCGAAAGAAGAAGGATGTTTATGATTTATGATTGTGCACAAAAGATTAATGTATGATCACGTATGATTTATGATTTATGAATACACGAGATTGAGGTTGGAGACTTAGCCTTTCGCCAGGCTTACGATTGACCTAAAGATTGATTTATGAATTGAATTGATTGTTATAATCCCATTAGATGATTCCTTTCTTACCCACTTGGGAAATTCTTAGAAAACTTCTTTTGGGATTATAGCTTGTATGTATATGATTTAAATTCTGTCTTATATTATACTTATGCCCCGTTTTATACCCACCAGTCTCCTATAGACTGAACCCGAATTTGTTTCACTGGTGTTACGCAGGTTTCTTTTGAAGAGTGCTAGGCGGGAAGTCAAGTCTTTTGGTGTCTTGTATTAGAGTCTAGCATTACTTTCACACACACTCATATTTACTTTCATTGTACTTAAGTTTATGGATGCCTGTGGCGCTTATGAATGTTGAGGTTGTGAAGGCCATTGCTTCTTGAACTTTATGTCAATTATATTTGGAGCCCGTGGCTCATTGAGATCTTTGAGATACATGTTTAGCTTCCGCATTTGTTGCATCGCTCTATTTCTTTTAGAATGTTTGGATTGATTGGTTTAAGGGCTAGTCCCACCTAGCCTAGTGAATGAGTTGTGTCCCCATTCGCTCTGATTTGGCATGTGTATGGATCATCCATTTCATATGCGGATCGGGTCTTAGTGCGAGGGATGTGGTGTCACGCGCCGGGCGCTACATCTACTGAGCAGGTTCTATTTCAAATCTCTCTCCACCCCCCGCGGCCCTAGGCATGACGGGAGCATATCAAGTATTCCACGTTAAATAATTAAAGATGTGGAGTTGTATATATAATGACTTGGAAACCCTATAATGACTCGGCAACCCTCCCCTGAACAAGTTCTATTCTAGGTATGATGTTCCAATTCCTGACTTGTAGATGTTCTGTCCTACGAAGTTCACGCTCCAGACTGTCCCGCGTTTTGTGGCTCTGGGCATGACACGGGTGTCTCTAGTATCCAACATCTAATAATCAAAGATGTGGACTTCAATATATAATAACTTGGCAACCCTCCCTTGAGCAAGTTCTATTTTAAGTCTGTCTCTCCAACCCTGCAGCTCTGGGCATGACGAGGGTGTTTCAAGTATTCTACTTCGAATAATCAAATATAAGGAGTTCAATATATAATGGTTTGACAAATCCTCACCTGAGTAGGTTCTATTCTAAGTCTTTCTGTGTACCCGCCAGATGTGAAGATTCTATTCAAGGTCTATCTCTCCAACCCGCCAGATGTTCAGATTTCTGGCTTGTACATGTTCCGATTCTTGCAAAGTTCACTATCCAGTTTGTCTCGCATTCCACGACTCTGGGCGTGAGGGATTGATGTCAAATATCTCATATCGAATTATCAAAGATGTGGAGTTCAATATATGATGATTTGACAATCCTCCCTTACCAATTACGTTTTTAGGGTGAGTTAGATAATTATCTATCACCTATAGATAAGTATAATCAAAATTATGTATTCTTGTCGTTTCTCTTAATATATTAACATCAATTGTTTTCTCTTAATGTGAAAAGAGAATCTAAATGAGTTTTTGAATAATCCGGCTATATTTGATTTCTTTTCCGGCTCCGGTGAAATGTGGGTTTTAAGCCTTAAATAAAAATGGTGTAATATTCAAAGAAATGAACTTATTTTCACTTGAAGATCAGTATATTCCGAAACACATATTGTTAACTCTTTTCCCCTTCCCCTCCCTTAAATTTCAAATTATTGTTAAATATTTAAATTATTTGCCTATATGGCAACCCATTAAACTTATGGAGTACGGACATGAATATGGGGCAACTTTAATTTTTGTTGTTAATTGATTTTGTGATATATATTCGTCACTATATGATTCTGTAGTCACCAATAAAACTATTTCAAATATTATATCCACATAATTCATACAAGTACATTAGTGATCGATGGTGTCGCCGAATCCCTTTTCTCTTTTTTTTTAGTTGTTATTTATATTAATTTATACTCCTCCTTATATAGGCCCGAAGTCCTACCAAAATTTAATTATTTATCTAAAATCTTAGCAACACACCCTATGATCTCTTCATCAATTCAAACTTATCTATAAGACTCCTTTATCGTTCCACAAAATCATCTCTGATATTAATAAAGAAACAAGCATCCTTCTCATACAAACTCTCAGAACGGGTTTAATTAATGAGCTTTCAAATATGCAGACTCCCTGTGATGCCCTAGCGTGGGCCATCCACATCCCCCGAGCCCAAACTCACATACGAAATGGACTTCCATACATGAGTCTGAACTCGAGCGAACGGAGACCTAGACACGCACACACTAGGCTAAGCGGGGCTAGACCCTATACAGAGTGCGCAAATA
>JBBMKE010403423.1:0-12270 GCA_037834125.1 Lippia alba | reverse complement strand
CATGGCATTACTAAGTCCGAGTGGCTGCCAACGTGTAAATCCGGTTGCCACGTAAATTTTCAGGCATCCAACAAAGATTTCCGGTAGGCTAATGTCCTATAATTTCATGGTTTACAAAATTGAAGGATCCAATTCGCCAAATCCCAAAATCATGTCCAAACATTTCAAATTGGACTAATCGGGCGGATGTAATGAACATTTTTCCCAATAAAATTTTAACACTATGGTATTTTGTGAATGATATTTTCTCATTGATAAATTCAATTATTTATGGAATGTATCCAATTATTTAATATATATGAATTTAAAAAAATCATGTATATATATATATATATATATACACACCATAGATCACCATAGATTTGAGGAGTGTTCCTATTTTTAATTCTCAAATATAGATTTAAATATATATATTAATATATAAATATATTTACCAATTCACCATCTAATTAACGATGGTTAAAGTTATTGCTACTATTATTAGGATATTTTGGACGAATAATTGACAATCAAAATTACATTTAATTTTATGATCACTCTAGATGTTTAACTATTTAAGTACATCTTTAATTTTTTCTTTTTCCTTTTAAAGTTTCTACAGTTTTTTCATTTTCGTACTCGTTAATAGTTTCTAACATTTTTCTTTAATTGTGCATTTAATTTATATTATTTTTATTTTTTTCATTTATTGATTTTGTCTATGCTATGTTTTTATATTTAAATATGTTTATGTAATTATAAATATACACTTATATCTTACAATATAAATTATAATTAATATATTAATTTTAAAAAGAGTTCTTATTATTGACGGACCCAAAATACGCTCGTATCTACACCGTCTATAATTATTATATTAATTTTTAAAAGAGTTCTTATTATTACGAACCCAAAATACGCTCGTATCTACACCGTCCACGTGGCATGATCGTGGAAGACTCCTATCATGACCCAACCTTAGCTCTAACGGCACGCTCGGGACATTAAGGCTCGCGGCGCTTGCCCAGTCTCACCTCTTAGCCACATTGGAGACTACTACTCTCGAAAGATCACCCTCGCGGGACTCAACCCTCGAGACTCTAGTGCTCGATGGATCATCAGTTCAATCCCTTTAGCAAGGCCCCCCCTCTTCGAGCGTCACCACGCTATCGGGCTTTACGAGCGTTTCATCGCTCAGGAGAACAACCCCTTAACTGCCGCTGACACAACAGACTGGTATAACCGCCTAAAAGGTGATGGTGACACGGTAAGGTCATTTTCAGGCCCTCACGTTTTGACACGTATCTAGGGCGACACTGTTTCAGGACCACACGGGTATTATTACCCACTTACCCTCACCCTTAAACTATAAATAGAGGAATCACACTATACTTTCCTCAAGCAATCTTCACCTGCTATAGTATATTTCTTCACCTACACGAAACATTTACTGAACTGGAAACTCCATCGCTGCACATTTAAGCTTCTTACAGCTTCATCTTCTTCGCTGGGATGTTACCCTAGCTAGTAGAACCCACGATCAACGGGAACCAGTTCCTGAGGCTCAACGCCTATGATGGTCTTCCCCCTCACACACAAATAGAGAGTGATTGGTGTTAATTCCTCACTTTACCATTTCCGACACCATCATTTTTGGCGCCGTCTGTGGGAAACCATCTCATACCATCTCTTTCTCAGCAAGCAAGTCGAATAGTAACACCTGTTGCCTTTGGATTTATGTTTCCAGTTCTGGGTATTAGATCCTCTCTTGGGTTTAGTACTTTGTGCAACCCCTGTTATGACTGTTACCACACGTTCTGGGGCTGCCGGGAACTAGGACGCCTTTCCTCCGCTTAACGAGGAGGTCCCAGATGGTGGAACCACCGCTGCTGCAACTTCCATCGCCGTCGGAGGTGTAAATCTGACTGTGGATTTGGCAAATCCAACTACCGTAGCCAATCAAAGCGCCACTCCACTTATTCCACCACCACCTATCTCTACGAGTGTTGCAGCCATAGCCAATATGACCATGGGCGTTGCAAACACTGGGGCGTTCGCCCTCGTGATGATGCCTTCCCACGGCATCACGTCGTGTCTCCAGGGATGATGCAAGGGCTCTCCCAAGGGGTTATGCCGAGCATGATCGCCAGCGTGATGCCCAATATGCTTCCAACAGTGCAACCCTACCACGTGGGGAACCTCCATCTCCCAATGACATTACCACAAGAGATCTAGGGAGTGGAGATGCCCCAGCTAACAAATCAACAACTATTGGCTATCTACGCTCAGTGTGAGACGCAAGCCACATAGAATACCTAGAAGCATTTTACTACCACATACTTCCCCATCGGAACGAGAAATGCTGGAGCTCCACCGCTCGGAGGACTACAGGCGCACCCACTGGAGGCAGCGCAGAACGTACAAATCCTGGGGCAAAACGCACAACAGCCTCAACCGCCTCTTCCGCCTCCTCTCCCGAGGAATGATGATCCCTCGAGGGATGATCAACAACTTCTGCCGCCTCCTCCGTTGAACGGGGTTCAACCTCAGAGGGTCCGGGGAGAGAATGAGAATGAAAAGGTTCAGTCCAGGATCTCGAGGAGAACCCATGCGAGGAATGAAATCAACCCCCGGCTGCTCAACGTTCAAAATCAGCTCGACAACCTACAGGACATGGTGTAGCAGCTCTCTCAAGCATGGTCCCAAGTCTTCCATTATGGGGCGAGGGGTCCAGAGCCAGAGATGCTCGCGAGCTCTGGCGCCGAGATGATCGTACGGAATATGACAGGAACCGAGGGGAGTACCAACTCTTGGAGGTCTCTCTGCTGGCAGACGAGGTCCTCATGACCTGAGCAGGGATGGGTAAGATCCTGACGTCCATCAACAGATATGACGGGACCACCGACCCCGCCGAGCACCTCAACCATTTCACTCATTTAATGCACCTTTATGAGCATCCACTGCACTATTGGGCTAAGCTTTTCGTCACCTCGCTCGAGGGTATGGCCCAGGAATGGTACAACAAACTCCCTCCGTGCTCAATCCGAGGGTATGGGGATCTCACGGATACCTTCCTCAGCCACTTCAATTCCCTAAAGGTGCCAGCTCCCGATGTAACCATGCTCTACCACATAGTGCAGGGATCCAATGAGACCCTCAGGTCCTTCATGGGATGGTTCAACAAGGAGATCTTGTTGGTGGAACAACCCTCGATGCTCTTTATCAGGCACGTGCTCTTCCAGTCCATTAATATGAAGAACTATGTGAGCAAATAGTTCGGGGAAGAGGTGGCGAAGCAGAAGCCACAAATAATGCTCGCGCTAAGGGAGATCACAGACTCTCATTTTACCCTCGAGCATATGTACCGGCTCGAGATAGAGATCCAGCGCCTCATCGCTAGGGGGCACCTCAAGGAATTCTTGAGGGCCCTGGAAAGATTCGACGAGCGTTGCAATGAGCGCGCTCGCGAGGGAAGGAGGAGCCGTTCGCGCTCAAGAAGCCCTCGCCAACCTCCCGAGGTAAGCCACTGAGAGAAGCAGAAAGCTGGAGAGTTGGAGAACCAGCCCTATGCGGTCATCAATATGATTGCAGAAAGATCCTTGGGTGGAGATTCTAATGCCTCCCGCCATCGCCTGATGCGCAGTTATGATCAGAAATCCCAAAGGGTCCAATCCATCTATTATGTGGAGGCAGTTCAATGCTCGTACGAGAACGATATCGTAGGCTTCAGCGACAAAGACCTTGAACAAATTGTAACACCCCATGGTGTCAGTGAATCCTCTGACTACCCCATGGTGGTTAGTTTAGACGTGTATAACCATGTTGTATAAAGGGTCTTAGTGGATAATGAAAGCTCAGTTAATGTTTTGCCGTACTCTACGTTTCAAAAGATAAACTTAACAAATATTCCCCTCGAACCCCTCAGATCAACCCTCATTGGCTTTGGGGGGTTCCGAGCTTATCCCTCGCCGACAAATATGCTTGGCCACCTCCTTTGGTCGCGCCCCACAGCGTAAAACTTACAACATCATCATCGGACGGCCATCCCTCATGGATTTCAAAGCGGTGATCTCAACGTATCATCAGAAGATCAAATTCCCCACTCCCAAGGGAACAGGGGAGGTCTTGTGCAATGTAAAGGAAGCTTGGGAATGTTATATTCTATCCCTTCGCAGTCACAAACTGAAGCAAGTCATCCAACAAGGTTCTATGAAGAAGGCCGTCGACTTTTCACGGCTCGACGACGACGGGCCCCAGCGCAAACGAGCCAAACTCAACAAAAAGAAGAACAAAAAGTGAGGGTCCAAAGCCTCTGCAAGCGATGGGCCCCCAGGCGCCATGGAAGAATCCTCGAAAAGCAACGAGAATCCATCATCGGAAGAGGACGGTAACCGCCTAACGAGCAAGAAAAGAGCGCTCGAGGCGCCCAAATAAGAGGTAAGAATAGAACCAACGGAGAAATTCCTGATCATTGAATTGGAACCAGAGAACCCCGAGAAGACAACACGGATAGGCTCGAACCTCGAGGGACCCGCAAGATCATGATGATCGACTTCCTCCGAGAGAACTTGGATGTCTTCGCTTGGAAAGCTTTGGATTTGACTGGCATTGACCCAAGCATCATAGTCCGCAGGCTCAACGTAGATCCTACCTTCAAGCCCATCAAACAGAAAAAGAGGGACGTCCATGGGTTCCGGAAGTAAGTTATTGAAGAGGAAGTCAACAAACTCCTCGACGCTCAGTATATTAAGGAAATCTTGTATCTAGAATGGCTCAGCAACGTCGTTCTCGTGCCCAAAAGTGCAAACAAGTGTCACATGTGCAACGATTTCACAGATTTGAACAAGACTTATTTCAAGGATCCCTATCCTCTGCCTTGCATAGATCAACTCGTGGATTCAACTACAGGGTGCGAGCTCATGAGCATGATGGACGTCTTTCAAGGGTATTACCAAATATTCATGGCTCCAGAGAATCCCTCGAAAACTTCTTTTGTAGTACATTGGGGGGTATACTGTTTCTGGTCATGCCATTTGGCCTCAAGAATGCTGGAGCAACCTATCAGTGCCTCATGAACAGGATGTTTGAGCCCGAGATTGGGAGGACCATGGAGGTTTACGTTGATGATATGATCGTAGAGAGCGAGTGTTAAGGCTCTTATTTGAATGACCTCCGACGAGCGTTCAACATCTTTCGACAATATGGAATGAAACTCAACCCCTCCAAGTGTACGTTCAGTGTCCGGGAGAGGGGGGAAGTTCCTTGGCTATGTAGTTAGTCAGCGAGGAATTGAAGCCAACCCTGAAAAGATCAAGGCAATTCTGGATATCCCTTCCCCTCGGAACGTTAGGGAAGTTCAAGTGTTAGTGGGAAAGATAATCTCCCTTAACAGATTCATCTCTCGGTCTGTCGACCGAAACCTACCCTTCTTCAAGATCCTGCGCAACGCTTGCAATTTTGAGTGGACCCCAGAATGCGAGCAGGCCCTTCAGAACATGAAATAGTACCTCTCGCGTGCTCCTGACAAAGCCGGTGGAAGGAGAGCATTTGTTCATCTATCTCTCCGTTTCCTTGGAAGCCACCAGCGCAGTACTCATCGCAGTACGCGAGCGAAAGCACATGGCGGTATACTACTTGAGCAAAACTTTACAAGGGGCAGAAAAGCATTACGCCGAAATAGAGAAATTCGCCTTCACTCTAATCAATGCTTCCCGAAGGTTGAGACCATATTTTCAAGCACACTCCATCATAGTACTCACTGATCAACCCCTCAAGCAGGTCTTGGCTAAGCCTGATATCTCAGGAAGGCTAATCAAATGGTCCATCGAGCTAAGCCAGTTTGACATCAGTTTCGAGCCCCATACAGCCATCCAAGCCCAGGTAGTTGTGGATCTCTTGGTAGAGCGCTTTGGGTTGGATCCTTCATCGCTTACGGGCGAGGGTTTGTGATTGCTGCACACTGATGGTTCCTCGACCTCACAAGGGGGGAGCCGAGGTGACCCTTAGAGATCCCCATGGAACAGAATTGGACTTCGCAATCAAGGTTGCTTTCCAAGCTACCAACAATGAAGCCGAATATGAAGCGCTCATCCAAGGGCTCAGGATGGCTCAAAAAAGCGGGGCTAATAGGATAACAGCCTATGTAGATTCCCAGCTGATTGCGAGTCAAATTAATGGGACTTATGAAGCTCAAGAAACCACCATGGTGTGTTACTTGGCGATAGCAAAGGAAATCATTGCTGAATTCAAAGAATTCCACTTGCTATAGGTCCCGCGAGCGGAAAACGACCGCGCAGACGCCCTCTCGAAATTCACATCGTCCATTGACGGTACTTGCGAGCGTGGTGTCACTTTCTTCAAAACTGAGGGTCCGTTGATAGGGGAAGATGAACCTCTAAGTCAGGTAAACATGATAGACCCATTCGAGGTATGCTGGCTCGATGCTGTCATATTATTTCTCCACGATGGAACTCTCCCGAGTGACAAGATCGAAGCGAGGAAAATAAGGAACAAAGCCCCCAGGTATTCTCTAGACGATGAAGGTCGCCTCTTCAAAAGCTCGTTTCAAGGCCCACCTATGAGGTGCTTGAGGCCCTCACAAGCTAAGGAAGTCCTGGAGCACATACATGGCGGCAGTTGCAGAAACCATTCTGGCGGTCGGATTCTCGCTAAAAAGGTGGTGAGGAGTGGGTTCTACTGGCCCTCGGTCTTGTAGGATGCCATCAACTACTCCAAGAAATACCCCAAGTGCCAATTTCATGTGAATGTCCCTCAACTTGCAGCAGCCCAGATGATCCCTGTCGACGTATCATGGCTCTTTGACCAATGGGGCATTGGTATTGTTGGACCCCTTCCTATGGCGGTCGGACAACGAAAGTTTGCCATCATAGCAGTGAATTACTTCACTAAATGGGCCGAGGGAGAAGCGGTGGCCAAAATTACCTTCCGGACAGTTAGAGATTTCATTTGGAAAAAATCATCTGCCGTTATGGCATTCTGAGGGTGCTTATCTCGGACAATGGCTCACAGTTCATCGCTGCAGACACACGGGATTGGTGCTCAAAGCTCGGAATTGAGCAATGCTTCACTTCCTAGGCCATCCACAGGCTAACGGTCAAGCTGAAGTAACGAACAGGATCATACTCCAACATCTCAAAATGATGCTCGAGAGTAAGAGGGAAGAATTGGCCGAGGACTCCAGAGAGCTCTCAGGGCATATCGGACTACCCCGCGAGCAGCAACAGGCGAGACTCCGTACGCCCTAACATATGGATCTCATGAGTCTGCACGCGTAGCCTACTTCGAGCTCATTGCTAACGATAACAATCGTGCGCTGGAACTGGACCTGCTTGACGAGAAGCGTGATACCGCTTGGGCTCGCATCCACAAGTACAAGGCAGCAGTCACCTCACAGTACAATAAACATGTTAAAGAGAGAACCTTCCAACTAGGAGACCTAGTTCTCAAGAAAGATGAGGTCTCAAAACACGTGGGCAAATTGGACCCCAATTGGGAAGGCCCCTTCAAAGTCATATAGGTACGAGCGAACAACACCTACCTGCTAGAAACTTTACAAGGCGAGCGTTTACCCCGGTCGTGGAATGCTAGTAATCTCAAAAATTTTTACGTATGAGCATTGTAAATTCCCCTCGGGACAAGTTGTATCTCCTCTAAACGGAATGAAATGCATGGAATGCAATTTCCTAGTGTATCTTTAGTTATTATTGTCTTTCACTTTATCTCGGGAAAAAACCTTTTTCGAGGGTTAGTTAGGCTAAACTCCGTGTCGAGCTAACTCCACGTCGAAATAGCCTTATCCTACTCTAGTCCATCAAAACCGAGCGAACTCAGTAAATGGAAATGAAGGCGGAACAAACATAAGGACTTGGTCTTGGTTTATGCTTGTGATTCTTCGACGGATCACTATTAGAAAATCCTTTGATGGATGGTTTTTGTCCTTTGACGGATTGATCTTTTCAACACTTAGCGAAATTCCTATATTTTCTAAGTTTAAATCATTTACGGACACGGATTCCTCAGTCATTTTCACAGGTCTTCTGTACATAGCATATTTTTAGGCAAATCTAGATTTCTTATTCTCATCCGGCCAGGGTGATCCCCACGCGGGCACACCCTCGTGCCCTCACAAGCCAGCTATGGTATTCCATCACTCAGTAAAGATAAAATTCACACAGTTATGCTTCTGAATCCTACAAAGAAATAGGCATGCAATCCAACACTTCTTAGGAATCAACGACACATATGAAGAAGTAAGCAAGCATTCATTCATGAATAGAAAGACAGGGCAAGTATTTGACAGAAAATAGATAGAGTGATTTCAAAACTGTTCAAAATACAAGGGAAATAGGGAAACAGACTTTATAAGTGCATTAATGGATTAAGAAGCAAGGGCATCATCTACACTAGCGTTTGATGTCGAGGGTTGCTCGAACTCCGGAGGGGCCATGGACAAGGGAATCAAAGCCAGGGGTTCTCCATCCTGCGAGGGTTGAGCTTCAGTTTCTGCTGCAAGGGTTTGTTGGCCTTCTTAGGCTCTCTGAGCTACCAGGAACTTGTCCTCATACTTCTTGACCAATGCCTGGAACTCTGGCTCGGCCACCTCTTCCTCTCCTTCCACCTCGGGGATCTCTTGAAGATTCTCATCCGTCGAGACATGTCTATCCGAGGATTCTCGCGAGCGTTCGAAGGAGCTAATCTAGCCTTGACCAATTGCCCAATTCCTTGCTAGAAGAATAATGTAGCGTTCGCGAAGTAGTGGATATTTGCCATAATATCAAAAGCTTTGGACTTAACGAACCTTTCTATTGCTTCTTTCGCGGAGCGAGCCTCGAGGGTGGCACCTGTCTTCTTGATTTTCTCGAGCTTCTCCCTAGCATCCTTCAGCTGGCCGTTTCTCTCATCGAGGGCCTCTCCCATGTGCTCATTTTCTCTTGTCATCTTCTCCTGCTCGCGCTTCCATAGCTTGGCAGAGTCATTGAACCGGCGGTCCAGACTCCGCCATTGCTCGTCCATCTGGAGGAGGGTTTCCTTTGTCTTTTCATGATTATCCTCGACATCCTTGAGCTTATCATTCAACTCTGTACACTCCCTATACCAGGCCGTGGGATTGTGCATCCTCGCTTGCCTTTCGTACTTCATCTGGTGAGCAGCGTGCGCTCTCACTCACTGCTCCAAGCTTTTTAGCCTCGGGAGCACCTCCTACAAAACAAATAAATGGTTAGTTAAAGGAAAGGCGCTAAAAATTTATTTGCAAGGAAACTTAGAAGTAAGGATCTTAGAGGAATGGGGAATAGAGTTACCGCAGTGAGAGTGTGGCTCGCATCTGCCACGAGCGCCTCTGCACTTTGGTTGATCAATAGCCCATGATCTCCTCGAAATTGGGCCCGATCGAAGATTTTTGGCTCATCAGGCGAGAGCTGGGGGCCTTTCTCAACAGCACAAGCCAGTCTGCCGGATCCCTTTTGTACCGAGCGTCTCCCAATCACTCGAACCGCCAGTACTCATCCTCTTCGTAAGAGAAAGTGTAGCCATCGTCAAGCTTTACCGAAGCCACCACCATGTTCTTGCCCCTTCCTGAGACTTGACTAGGGTCTGCCATCCTATTTCTCTTTCTCAAGGATCCCGACCCGCCCTCCTGGGTTTCCACGCTCTTAGCCGCTGGGGCCACCACCTACATGCTCTCCCTCGGCGGGGGTACCTCTGTAACTTCTTGGTCGCCCGAGTCTTGCGAGCATTGATTCTCGGGCTCATCCACTAGGCGTCTCCCCGTGGCTTGAGCATCCTCACCCTGAGGGCCCCTTTATTGCTGCAAATTTGGCTGTGGTTGGGGGGCCGACGCTGCCTTGAGCGGTGCCTTCAACAGTTTTGCGAGCCTTGTTGCTGCCCTGCTAGCCATGATTAGATCGATCACTGCACAGCAAAAAACGATCGTCAGAAGATTGTCTTCATAAAAGAAAGAAAAATAAAAATGCTAAGTATGGAAATCCAAACGACTACGCTCACAGTTAGTAAACAGTTAGCAAAGTCAGTTCCTAGAATCTAACCATCTTTCTCCATAACGCTCGTGGAAGGGTCCCAGACCAGGTTTTGGTGCTTGAAAGGCCAAAACGGAACATTATCCCCTCATTTGACAACAAGCCCTTCACCTCGATCACGGTTTTAAACTCCTTCATGGCTATGGCTACACTCCTCACCCAGCTCACAAACGCTACATTTGGAGGCCTCAACCTAATCAAAGCTTCCTCTTCACCATGTTCCACCCATTTTGTGGGGACTCCAAATAGTTTCCCCAGGCCAGTAAGGTCTCCCCATGAGACGTGGCCGGGGAGTTGATCATTCTCAAGCCTTGCTTGGAAGAGATGTAAAAGCCGCTTTTGGGCGAGGATCAAGACGATCGTGACACTTGGAACAAGCGAGTGAAATTATTGACCGAGGGTTCCTGGCCCGTCGCTTTCATGAGCATTATAAAAACGTTAATCAGGGCGATCCTGTTGGGTAGAACTTGAGGCGGAGATAGGTTCAAATAATTTAAATATCCCTCACCTCCTGCTGAATTGGGAACCTTAGGCCTCCATCCACAATTGTATCGACATATACAGTCATCCACTGCTCAGGAGGACTGGTGGCTCGATCTTCTTTCCTGGGCAGTCGAGCCACTACCCCATTCGACCATGACACTCCTCGCATCAAGTCCTCAAATTCTGTGGAGGTAAGTGTGTAGTCAATTTCCTCCGACACCTTTTCTGCTTTATGATGACTAGGGTCTTTCTCTTGGCTCTCGATGCCCTTCCCATTCCCCCACTTTCGCAGAGGCTCTTCGTTTTCCCTTTGTTCGGACGGACCCTCGTTACAGAAGTTCATAGCAACGGTCACTGTGTGATCCTGGGGTCTTATGGCGGAATTGGTTACGGGGAGAACCCTCTCTCCCTGCCTCACCATTAGGAGTGCGTTGTCGCACTGCTCAAAGCGCTCAGTGACATCTACGGGTCGATGCTAGTGCATTCCTTGCACTGCCGCGTCAAGCTCCTCATTTCTACCCATTCCACTGGTGCTAGGTACCGGAATTGCTTTCGGAACCCCGCTTCCTTCACCACTCACTGTTCTCACTGGAACAGCCTCTGGGATGTTACTCCGGCGAGGGGATACATGAAGGGACATGTCCTCGATTTCCTGCGCTAAGCTGCTGGCCGCGGAATCGTGAGAGGAACCTGAGTTTGCCATGGAACTTGGCTATTGCCGGAAAAGAAATTCTGAGAAGGGAATGAAATCTAGGAACTTGAAGGTCCTGGGTTGTATAAGTACTCTAGACCACTGGGAAATGATTCTCTCAAGCCTAAAACCTATTGTTAGCAAGAAGTATGGCAGAAGAATTATATACCTTAGCTGGAAACTAGATAAACTCGCTGGTGAACACTGGGTTGTGTAGAAGATATGGATGCTTATGCTTGTTTGGATGCGTAAAGAATGAAAAGATCTGCCAAGATCCCTATTTATATGGTAAGAGATAAATGCAAATTCAAAATGCAATCATTCCCGCATTAGAAACCGCTCCACTTTTGGTAACCGCCCCACGTCGTCCAAGATTCACGCGCCCACACCACATTAAATATGCCTGCACAAAAGTAACCTTGGACAAGATGGCATTTAATGCCTGTCAAGAAATGTCCATTGTTTGAACGCTCGCCATGGTTCCCAATTGTCAAAACTCCAACCCTCTGCCTTCAAGGAATCGCTCGGAAACTCTTGAAATTCTACAGTATGCTCGAGCCACCCTATGGAATCTGTGGGGCAAATGATGGACCCAAAATACGCTCGTATCTACACCTTCCATGTGGTATGATCGTGGAAGACTCCCATCATGACCCAGCCTTAGCTCTAACGACACGCTCGGGACTTTAAGGCTCGCGGCGCTTGTCCAGCCTCACCTCTTAGCCACATTGGAGACTACTACTCTCGAAAGATCACCCTCGCGGGACTCAACCCTCAAGACTCTAGTGCTCGACGGATCATTAATTCAATCCCTTTCGCAAGGGCCCCCCTCTTCAAGCGTGACCACGCTCGCGGGATTTACGAGCGTTTCATCGCTCGGGAGAACAACCCCTTAACTGCCGCTGACACAACAGCCTGACATAACTGCCTAAAAGGTGATGTGACATGATAAGGTCATTTTCAGGCCCTCACATTTTGACAAGTGTCTAGGGCGACACTGTTTCAGGACCACACGGGTATTATTACCCACTTACCCTCACCCTTAAACTATAAATAGAGGAA
>JBBMKE010403415.1:0-12271 GCA_037834125.1 Lippia alba | reverse complement strand
ATTTAAGCGAAAATACCCATCAATGGGCGTTTACTTAGTTGCCAAAACCTTAGGGTGTGTTAATGTAATTATCCAAACTATTTCATAAGCGAGGGGTGGTGAATTTTGAACCTGAGACGTTGTGATCGGTCTCGCTCTATATTATTTTGAATGATGATATAATATAAAATTTTACGACAGTTAGATACGAGTGACATTAAATATTTTCATATTTCTAACGGAATCTAACATGGTTTTTTGAAGGTGGCTACTCTTATTGCCGTGTATGCGGACTGGAAATTCGCGAGAATCAAAGGATGTGGATGGGGATGGGCCGGCGTTATCTGGATCTACAGTGTAGTTTTCTTTCTACGTGCCGCTTGACCTTATGAAATTCTCCATACGCTACCTTTTGTCCGGAAAGGCATGGCAGAATTTATACGACAACAAGGTACGAAAATGGCCTCCAATTATCGACATTTTTCGTCGTTCTTAATTGTTCTCCGCATGCATGCGTGTCGAAAAACAGACTGCTTTCACGACGAAGAAAGATTTCGGGATAGAGGAGAGAGAAGATCAGAGGACCTTACACGGCTTACAAGCACTGGAAACCGCTAACGTGTTTAATGAGAAGAGCAACTACAGGGAACTGTCGGAAATTGCTGAACAGGCCAAGAAGAGAGCCGAAATCGCCAGGTACAAAAGTCTTAAACATTGTTTCGTTGAAGTCCATCGGTCTTGTTTCTGTTTCGATTTTCATGCTATAAAACCATACAAAAACATGATTATTAAAATTTCTGACTTTGTCCCTATCCGTGTAGGCTTCGTGAGCTGGATACCCTAAAGGGGCACATTGAGTCAGTTGTGAAGCTTAAAAGGCTCGTTTTCGAGACCATCCAGCAGCATTACACGGTTTGAGAACGTCGTGGGAACTCCGTCGGAGGCGCGGGAATGAGGCAGGGAAAGAACATAGTTCATAATATTTCCCAACTTTTTTTTTCTTTTTTTCTCTCGTTTTTATTCTTGTTTTCTGGTGTATTTTGCAAGGATAAAGAGGTTCTGTCTGATCCTCCAGGCTTTTATAATTTGATCAGTGAACCAACTAGCATGTTGTGTCTGAATTATCGTGTTCGTAGCATGTCGTGTCTGTGTTCATGCATTTTAGTTTATGATCATATATCAAAGAAAATGATGTATGCATAAATAGGACACGGCTAAAATGTGTCCGAAATATTAAAAAAAAAAAAGGATACGGTGTCGAACATGCCGGGGTGAATTGTCCGACATGGTTCGGATACTGCAGGGCAAATTTTATAATTATATAATTTTTTTTATGCATTTTTTATATATCTAGAATATTTTTGGGAGAAAATTGAAATAAAAAAACTTATTCTAATTTTTAATTATACATACTTTTTTAAATATTTTATTTTACATAAATTATACTTATAAAATATTTTTATTTATATAAGATATAGCCGTATCGGAGCCGTGTCGTATCCTAAAATTTTAAAAAAATTCGTGTCACCGTGTCCGTGTCGTATCGTATTCGTATCCGTGCAACATATGTAATTAGTCTTGCCTATATTACAGATAATCAAATTTGAAAAGATTAAATAACAAAAACAAGTCCTTAATTGTAATGTTCTGATAATAAAGAAAAAATGAACAAAAAATATTACAATACAAAAAGTTTATTTATATTTTTACGTTCTACATCAACAAAGGTGAAAGATCCCAAAACAGTTTCTTCAAAATTTTCAACATTACATTGACAAAAAGTTTGTCAAGTGAATTGATAAATATTTTTTTAGTTGATTGGCATTATTTATAGTAATTTTTTATTTTTTAAATTATTTCATAAATTCACATTAATTATCATTTACTAAATCATTTAATTATTTGAAAGAGTTATATAAACAAATTAATTTTCATATTAAGAAATAATTATAAAATATTTTAAAATCTTTTAATAATACATAAATTACTCAAAATCTAGAATAATCATTATGTATCAAATATATGAGTGTTAATCTGTTAATTGTGTCTATTTATAACAGCTGCGTTTTGACTCCAAATCCACCTCAATGCAGGCTAAAAAATTAACCTACAGGGGCCACGTGCGTGGCACGTGACGTTTTCCGTCCATTATTTAACGGAAGTTAGCCATAGGATGAAATGTGAGATTTTTGTGAAACGATCAGGACCAAAATTGAGACAAATCAAAAGTTCAGGACGAAAAGCGAAAAACCGTATTCCCAGAGGACGAAAAATGATATTTTCCCTTTAAATTTTTATTAAAAACATAGAGATAAATATGAATTTTTCCTACTTAATTAGTGCATATATGTCTGTGAACCGCAGGTCACTAATTCGAGTTTTATTAGGTGTAAGGGGAAACTTGATGCTCTTTTATATAGATATATATATATATATATATATATAAAAGTAGTAATCCTGTTCAGGGTAATAGTTAATGTTTTTCTATTGGTCTAATCGGACTATCTTAGAAATTTTAGTAATACACGGAGCATTAATTTGAAAAGAAGTTCGTATAGTACTTAATTGAGCAGCCACCACACTGCAACAAATAGTTAAATGGTAAAAATTATAAAACTCAAAATGAATATCAAATGACATAAATTTCATTTGCACTCAAAAGCCAATACAATATTAGAAAACAGTCATGAAATACGAAAAAATGTAAAGAATATTACTGAAACTATAACAAAACATTCCCACACTGCATCCACCGGTTTCCATTCCTTTGGAAGTATCCGACTCTCAATATCATGCTGCAAATTGTGTTCTTACCAAATTTCAACTTCAAAGTTGGGGCTTGACAAGTGCTGCAAATGTTCCCATTCCTCTCTCTTCAGCAGCCGAGGTTTCCCTTTAGTAATTTCTGGAACCATATATCAACTCAGGGGCCTTCATTCCCGAATTCCTCTTGTTAATCTAGAATTTCTTTAACGGACATAATGGCAGAATAGGTACAATTATTCAACTCAACTAATTTAAGTGTTTGAATGTCTCCAACGTCGTTGGGGATTTTATTTGAACAAGGTGCTCAAGGAGTGGGAAATGAGTGTTGTCTGTACTCCAATGTTTCCAATTGTAACATCCGTCAATTAACAGGTATTTTAGGCTGCAGAATTTCCCTTGTGTTGTTTCCCACACAGAGGTTGTGGCGGAAAATGCACACAGTTTGAACGTTTGGAGATGAGGTAATGAACCGATCTTTGTGTGGATGTCTTCCCAACTGAGACTAGTTTGGCATAGAGATAAATAAAACTCCTTGAGCGAATGTGAAAAAATGAAGCTGTGCAATAAGTTACACCAAGTTGGCACATGATTAGTGACAACAGAGCAAGAGGGGGATTCAAGTTCGGATAGAAGAACAAGATTGTTGTGACAATAATCCAAAGCCACCTCATTTTCTGGCCAACACCGTAGATTCAACCTTTTGACATTGGGTATTCTCTTGACCACCTCCGCACTAAACTTCAAATCTTTTACCCCTAAGAGCGCATGCAGGTAATGCAGAACAAAGTCATCTCGCCTGTCCGCATGGCCACCACTACCACTTGGAGGATCCGAAAGTGTGAGATAATTGCACTCAACATGCCTTAGCATAGGCATCTTCTAAATCGCTAGTGGCCCAATAGTAGGTAAACATGTTTGCCTGACAATTATTGTTTGTAAATTCCAAAGGAGGGGGATTGAAGAAGGAAATACAAGATTCGTACTTTTATAATTGACAGAAAGGTACCTCAAGCTAACTTGCTGAAAAACGCCCTCCAAGCAACGTTCTCCATTACCAATCTTTTCTAATACCCTCAACAATCTAAGTTTAACCAACGGTAAGTCTTCCAGAAAGTTGCATATTAAGGAACAGGCAACTGAAGCGGATTCCAACATATGGAGATAGTCCTCCTCGGAAGTTTTTTAATGAAAAACTATGCGGTGTTTAGTATTTATGCTTTGATATGGAGTGTTCTGAGTATGTTGGCTTGCGGAACAAAAAAACTTCTCCTTTTGAGCTTCTTTTATGCATAGGTTCTCTCAAGAGATCATGGATTTTATAACGTACTCCTGCTCTATAATATTCACTCTTAACAAGAAAAACGAGATTTCTATCAATAAGATCCATCAAGTATTGCTTAGCACTCTCAACCAAGCTTTTCCCACTATTTGGCTTCAGATTCCTTCTCCAATCCACATTTCAATGAGTTCATAGACTTCTATTCTGCTGTCTTTAGGAAAAGAGCCGATATAGAGAAAACATGGCTTCAAGTAAACCGGCAACTCATCATAACTAGTACGTAATACATATAAACCCCGCTTGTTGTCCTCTTTGTTCTTTAAATTCTCCGCAACATATTCCCAATGCTCTTGTGTTCAGTTGGACAATGCTAGGAGTCCCCCAAGCACAACAATTGACAAAGGGAGTCCTTTGCAGTTTCTTGCAATCTCCTTTCCGATGTCCTCCAATTCAAGTGGGCAACCTTCATCTCCAAACACAGTTTTTCAGAGTAGACTCCAACTTTGTTCCTGATTTAGAAAATCCATCTCATGCCAATAACCACTAGTCAAATAAGAAGCAACATTTGACAGTCTGGTCGTTACAATCATTCTACTTCCATTGCACTCTTTTGGAAAGAAGCGATGCACTTTGTCCCATGCCTCATGATTCTACATATCATCCATCACAATCAAATACCTTCTACCTAAAAGACGTTTGGACAACATTAGTCCTAATTGTGCTTCATTCTTTTGACTATACTTCCGCTTCTCCCATCGGTGTTTTGAGTCTCTTGCCAAAGAAGTTCTATAAGAATTTCCTTTACATTATATTCTCTAGATATTGCTGCCCAAGCAAGAATCTGAAATTTTTGCTCTATATGTGGATGTACATAAATATTTCTAGCAAGTGTAGTCTTACCTATACCACCCATGCCAGAAATTGGGATGATTCGAAGGTCAAGTGGTTGTCCGGTGAGCTTATCCAGCATTTCAAGTAAGACATCATCAAAACCGACCGTGGTGTTGCGCTGTTTTGAAGGAGATTTCGATGAAACAACAGGTCGAGTAATGATTCTTTCCGGCTGCTCTTGAGTTGCCAACGTCGCTTTAATCTCCTCCACCTTTCCCTGACAAAATCCATCTCTTCTAGCACCTTACGTAGATCACGAAACAAGTGTACAGAATAGATCTCCCCTGAACTTGTGGGTCGATTAACTGCTTCATAATTAAAATTAATTTAATCAAATAATCATGTTATTTCCAGTATTTTCTGAGCTTTTTGAGTTCTAATGGTCTTTCAAATTAAAGATAGTTCACAGTCGGTTCGAGTTGGGCCCGTTGGGCTTATTATCAAGGTTTTTTGCCCCTCTAATATATTATAAATTGAAGTATTCAACTAAAAAAATGTTTGTTACTTGAAACTTTAATTCAAACTAAGAATTATGCACATTGAACGTATCTCTAAAAACTAATATCATTATTAAAGTATATTAAAATTAAAAATTTTATATTAATAAAAATTCATTAATTATCAACTGATTTTCACGTTCAATATAATAAAAATAAAATTAAAATTAAAAAAAAAAACAAAATCATATCAGTCAAAATAATAATTTATACTAGTGAGAGAGGCAAATTTGATCTCTTTTTTTATATTTCTCATTTATTTATTAACTTATTTTTCTTCATGGCTACAAATCAATTAATTTTTTTTCTCTCCCCTCAATTTAATATTTTTTTATTACACTTTTCAATATTTATTTTATCTTTTTTTTCATATATATAATCTATATTTTAATATTATTTTTATTAATTTAATATTATCATACTTATTTATAAAATTTAACATTTATATTAAAAAAATTATAAAACATATATTAATATAAAATTTTAATTTTAATAAAATTAAATAATAATTATTGTGTGATGCGTGTGCAGAAAATTACTAGTAAATGTTTAAAAATTTGAAGAAAAAAAAGATAGAAGAACATGAAAATGATTAATGTGATGTGAGAGGAAGAAGAGATAGAAATAATATGTGAATAAATTTAAAAATAATATACTTTGAAAGGCAGAAAAAAAAAATGTCTAATTAATTATTGGTATAATGGAATGGGGTGGGTATGCAACGTACATTCCCACATCCATTCCTAAACCCTTGAGATAATGAGCATTCTTTGAGTTTATCTATTCTTAGTTACTCTATTGTATTAGTCATCCCTATTCTTTAAAATCTATTTGTTTTTTGTATACCAACGGACAGTTAACTCAAGTGGATAGGGGATTGAGTTTACTTAAGCAAGGTCGGGGTCCCCGCAATAAGCTCCTTCAGTATCCCGAAAGATTAGTCCTTCACTCAATTGGGTGGGGGGAAACTCTGAGAGATCAACAAATTTGCTCTTTGTATAATCATCACACATCTGTTAAATATATATTATATTATTATTTTTTATTATTAGGAATATATAATCACATTAAAAATTTGATAAACTATATCAAATATATGTAAAAAATGTATATAAATATATTATATATATTTAAAAATACATGTTCAATATATTATTTTATTTACTTATAAATTATAAATATGCATAATAGATTAAAATATTTTATAAAAAATAAATTTAACACTTATATTAAATTTATTATTAAATATCATGCATTTTTTTAAAATATAACAAAATTACATATTTTACATATAAATATGAAATATTAATATATTTTATAATACAATATTTACATTAATATATAAAATATTTTCATGAACTTGATCTTCATTATTTGTAATATTATTACGTTTTTTATGATTAATATGAATGAAATGATTCTAAAATTTTTATTTTATTTCTAACTTTATTACTGAACGTATCAGTCGTAAAAATGTTATATTAAAGTAATTCAATTCCATTATCCATTTTATGCTAAATTTAATTTCTTTTCTATCTCATTCCGTTCATATATATCAATCAAGCCGCAAGAGTCAAACATGCTAAAACAATTTTTATACCCTCGCCCTTAATATAATAATAGAGTATATGTTTTTTTTCTTTTTGAAATTGTCTTCTTTTTTACTTGAAATAAATTTATAATTTTAAGATGAAATTAGCACAATAAGTTATACTATTTCGGACTCACTTTGGAAAAATGAACGAAAGAATTGATGTTTTTGCGATAAGTGAATTATTTAAAAAATATCATTAACTGAGATTTTAATTTTAATATACCCACACCTAAACGAGAGTCAAATCCACAACCTTATCTTGAGAATGAACTTTTAACCAACAAAAATGTTACTTACTTTCAACTTAATTAGTAACGGTTCCATAATTTATTTATTTAACAGCGAAAAAAAAGGAAAACTTAATTAGTAACGGTGTTCAGCTCAACTTAAGAGTAATAGTTGATGTTTTTTCTATTGGCCTAAATCGGAACGGAGAAAATTATCCTCTTAGAAGTTTTAGTAATACATGGGAGTATTAATCTGAAAAGATGTTCGTATAGTACTTAATTGAGCAGCTCCAACACTGCAACAAAAAGTTAAATGGTTAAAATCATATAACTAGAAATGAATATCAAATAACATAAATTTCATTTCCACTCAAAAGCCAATCCAATAGTAGAAAACATTCATGAAAATACGAAAATTGTAAAGAATATCACTGAAACTATAACAAAACATTCGCACATGCATCCATCGATTTCCATTCCTTTGGCAGTCTCAGACTCTCAATATCATGCTGCGAATTGTGTTCTTAACAAATTTTAACTTGAAAGTAGAGGCTGGACAAGCTCTGCAAATGTTCCCATTGCTCTCTTTTCAGCGACCAAGATGTCCATTTCCCCGGTTTCCGGACTTTTATAACAACTCGGAGGCCTTCATTCCCGAGTTCCTCTTGTTCATCTAGAATTTCTTTCACAGACATAATGGCAGAAAAGGTACAATACTTCAACTCAACTGATTTAAGTGTTGGAATGTCTCCAACACCGCACGGGATTTCATTCAGCTCAGTTATTTCGTCAAGAACAAGGTGCTCAAGGCGTGGGAAATTAGTGTTCTCTGCACTCCAATGTTTCCAGTTGTAACAGTTGCTAATTAACAGGTATTTTAGGCTGCAGAATTGCCCTTGAGTTGTTTCCCACATAGAGGTTGTGGTGGAAAATGCATGCAGTTCAAGCTTTTGGAGATGAGGTAATGAACCTATCTTTGTGTCAACATCTTCCCAACTTAGACTAGTTTGGCATAGATATAAAATCAACTCCTTGAGCGAATGTGGAAAAATGAAGCTCTGCAGTAAGTTGCACCAACTTGGCAAAGCATATGAAAGAAAAACGCAAGTGAGGGATTCAAGAAGTTCAAAGAGAACAAGATTGTTGTGACAATAATCCAAAGTCACCTTATTTTCTGACCGATACAATAGACTCAACCTTTTGACTTTGGGTATTCTCTTGACCACCTCCGCACTAAACTTCAAATCTTTTACTCCTAAGAGCGCATGCAGGTAATGCAGAACAAAGTCATCTGGCCTGTCCGCTTGGCCACCACTACCACTTGAAGGATCTGAAAGTGCGAGACCGTTGCAATCAACATGCCTTAGCAGAGGCATCTTCCAAATTGCGAATGGTGCAACAGTAGTATGCCATGCTTGCCTGACAATTAATGTTTGTAAATTCCAAAGGAGGGGGACTGAAGAAGGAAATACAAGATCGTTACTTTCAGAATTGATAGCAAGGTACCGCAAGTTAACTTGCTGAAAAACGCCCTCCAAGCAACCTTCTTCATAACCGATCTTTTTAAATACCCTCAACAATCTAGGTTTAACCAATGGTAAGTCTACCCAGTAGCATATCAAGGAACGTGCAACTGAAGCGGATTTCAATATATGGAGATAGTCCTCCTCGAGCAATTTTTCATGGAAAACTATGCGGCGTTCGGTATTTATTCTTCGAATTGGAAGAGTATGTCTGTATGCAGACAAAAAAAAATTCTCCTTTTGAGCTTCCTCTATGCATAGGTCTCTCAAGAGATCATGGATTTTATAACATACTCCTGCTCTATAATATTCACTCTTAACAACAAAAATGAGGTTCCTATCAATAAGATCCATCAAGTTCTGCTCAGCGCTCTCAACCAAGCTTTTCCCACTATTTGGCTTCAGTATTCCTTCTGCAATCCACATTTGAATGAGTTCAGATGCCTCTATTTTGCTGTCTTCAGGAAAAGTGCCGATATAGAGAAAACATGGCTTCAAGTGAACCGGCAACTCATCATAACTCGTACGTAATACATATAAGCACCGGTTGTTGTCCTTTAAATTCTTTAATTTCTTCAAAACATATTCCCAATGCTCTTGTGTTGGGTAGGAATTTGCTAGGATTCCCCCAAGCACAACAATTGACAAAGGGAGTCCTTTGCAAATTCTTGCAATCTCCATTCCGATGTCCTCCAATTCAGCGGGGCAATGTTCATCTCCAAAGATAGTTTTGCAGAGTAGACTCCAACTTTGATCTTGATTTAGTAAATCCATCTTATGGCCACAACCACTAGTCAAATAAGAAGCAACATTTGATAGTCTAGTCGTTACAATTATTCTACTTCCATTGCACTCTTTTGGAAAAAAGCGATTCACTCTGTCCCATACCTCATGACTCCATATATCATCCATCACAATTAAATACCTTCTACCGAAAAGATGTTTGTGTAACGTTAGTCGTAATTCTGCCTCACTTTTTTGACTCATACTTTCCCTGCTCCCGTCGTTGCTTTGAGTCTCTTGACAGAGAAGTTCTATGAGAAATTCCTTTATATTATATTCTTTAGAAATTGCAGCCCAAGCAAGAATCTCAAAATTTTGCTCTATAAGTGGATGTACATAAATATTTCTAGCAAGTGTAGTCTTACCCGTACCGCCCATGCCAGAAATTGGGATGATTTGATGATCATCTCGTTGTCTGGTGAGCATATCCAGCATTTCAAGTAAGACATCATCAAGACCGACCATGGCGTTGTGCTGTTTTGAAGGAGATTTCCATGAAACAATAGGCCGATTTATGATTCTTTGCGGCTGCTCTTGAGTCGCTAACCTCGCTTTAATCTCCCCCACCTTTTCCTTGACCAAATCCATCTCTTCTAGCACCTTGCGTAGATCACGAAACAATATGTCTGCAGAATAGATCTCCCCTGAACTTGTGGGTCGAGGATGCCATTTGCTTACATATTTTTTCACGAAGCCAAAATATCGTTTCACTCCCTGTTGTTGACGTTTTCTCATTTCTGGTTTTCCCTCAAGAATTTGATCGACTATATGGGATTCAATAGAATCCTCGGCTCCATAAGCTGCATCAGCAATGCGGCTACGCAAGCGTTCAACTTCTTTGTTGGAATAATGGGAATTATAAACTTCAAGAAAATCTATCAGGAAAACAATCTTTTTGGTGAGTTTGTCGACCTGTTTCTTGTCAAGAGTTATCGGAGGTCGAGGATGGAGTTGCAGCTGCTCTATGAGATTCATAAGAGAAACTAGAGCTGCATATGCTGCCATTTCTCTGGTATTAAGTTTCAGGTGAAGGGGTAGTGATAGTGATGGAGAACTTAGAAGCAAAGAGTCAACATCCCAATTTTCTATCTTGCAACTTGCAATTATTTCCATTTCACACTTATTAAATATTTATGCTTTTTGTTGCTAATTTATTGATTCCTTATGATCATCATTTAAATGGACACTAAGGTTGTAAAATTAAGCCCACTTATTAATATATTTATCTATTTATATTTGTAAATTAAAGAAATAAATGATATAAGTATATTATCGCTGATGATCATTAGTTAACATTTTTCAAACCATAACATAGCTTAGACCTTAGTAGTACTGTGTCGAATATTTATCACATGATAAAATAAAATAAAAGGTAGAGTTATCATATTTATGTCTTATCATATGTGCACGGTCGAGTTTATATCCATTTCCTCATATTATTAGAGCAACATACAAAGTAAATGTCAAACTTAATACAATAAGTAGAACAATATACTAGTGTTAAATTTCATCTAAAACATTAAGAATTATGGGAATATCAGACATGTCAGTTAAACGAAAAATTGGTTTTAAAAAAAAAATAATAATAAAAATAAAGAAAATTTACTTAACAATAGTTGAGAACTTTTCAGCCTGGATTAATGTAGAGTGCTCTTTATCTTTAAACACTAACGATAAATGCATGTGTGCGCTTTATCAAAAAGAAGGGTGAACAATTTAGTCTGATCATATTAATCAAATAATTAGTTAATTAATTAATTGTCCATGTAGCATTAAATAGTCCAAAGGTTTTGAAAGTGGTGGGAACATGAGAGGATGATAGCCATGAGAATAAAGGTTTTGAACGGACGAATTTTCTGACACAGTATTATATATAAAATGAGTTAATAAAATGGTGGTGATTGTAGGTGGCTTAATATCTTATTAGTACCTGTGGATGTCATTTACGAGGTTTTTAACGGATTCCCATGAGACGATACTTTTTTTCAATCGGCCTCGTAGAAGGTTAATATTTTATCAATTTTTAGCTTAGTTATATTTTATTTTTTTAACCCTCACAGACAACAACTGCAATGCTATATATATATATATATATTGGCCTCAGCCAGGATCAATGTTTTAATATATCTATTCTATTCTATTTTTTTTTTTAATTTTTTATTTATTTTATGTATTTGTATATTATAAAAGAGAGAGTTGTTTTTTACAAAATACGGATTGCCTAAAACACCTTCATAATAATTATATCAATAATTATTAATTAGGAATAATTATGTAAATATATATTATAAATTATTAATTTAAATATACTTTAAAAGTATTTATTGATTTAAAATAGGACTCCTTGTAGAATATAATTAAAATTTCTACAATAAAAAAAAGATATATAGTTCTACAAGAATTATTATAATATTAATATATTAATTAATTGTATTCAAATTTTATAACATATAAGTTGCTCATATTTAAATGTTAAGACTAATTTAAAATGTTATAATAAGTGATGTCCAACGGATCGGAAAATAATATATTGATTCACTTTATAAATTTTAATAAAATTTGATAATTGTGTAAAACAAATTATTATTTAAATTGAATGAATTATATAAGATAACTATTAATAGATCAATCATAATGTAATCCCAATTATCTAAATCCATAATTCTAATTACTAAATTCATAAACTCTCTTAAATTATAATCATCACAATTTTATAAACCTATCTAATTAAC
>JBBMKE010403405.1:0-12271 GCA_037834125.1 Lippia alba | reverse complement strand
AATATGGGAGAAAAATACAAAAAATTAGAGAAATTGGGGTTTAATTTTATCAATTTAATGTTTTTTAATAAACCGGACGGTTCACTTGACTCGGGACCGGTTCGCCGGTTTTACCGGTTGAACAGCGATTTTGTCCGGTTCTTTCATAATAGAACGGTTTTGAAGGAGTTCCGGTTTTAAGGGCCTACCCGTTTCGTTTAGGGGACCGGTCGACGGTTCGAGCGCTCGGACCGTCCGGTCCGGTCCGGTTTTTAAAACATTGATTATAATAAGAAAAGCGTAACTTGGAAAATTTATCGATTAAGGGATTATGAAGTTTTGAGATTGTTAAAGAGGAAAATTTTAGCTATTTCAAGTTAAGGGAGTGACTCAATTGAAAATTTATAATTATGGGACTTGAATTTTTTTTTCCTTAATTTTTTGCAATGAGGTGATTATCTAAGATAAATATATAAAAAATTTCGTATAATGCTTGAAGAAGAGAAAAGAGAAAACTTGTTTCTTGCTTTTAAAGGTTCTACCTTTATTACTTTTTGAGGTTCTTATTCCCTTAAATGGTGATTTTTCCTATTTTACTTGATATTTGGATTGAACCATCATTGTTTTCATCTTATGATTTCCATTTTCTTCCACTTATTTATCTCACAAGAATACTTGCTTACCCTTCTCAGGGCTGAAATACGAGTTCAATTCAGACATGTTCCCGGTAATTTATACAATAGAAACATCGGTACCAACCTCGACCGAGCAACAAATGAGCTTGTAATCCGTGTCCAACCCGATGAAGCTATCTATCTCAAGATCAACAACAAAGTACCCGGATTAGGAATGAGATTAGACCGAAGTAATCTTAATCTTCTATACAAAGCAAGGTACGCCCTATTCGGCCATTTCACTCCATAAATTGATTCAACCTCATGCAACCTCGCATGATAAACCTTGAGTTTGGAATCGTTTTAGATACTCCTCGGAGATACCGGATGCATATGAGAGACTCCTGCTGGATGCCATTGAAGGCGAAAGAAGACTTTTCATTAGGAGCGACGAGCTTGATGCTGCTTGGTCATTATTCACACCTGTCCTGAAGGAGCTCGAACAGAAGAAAATAATTCCAGAATATTATCCTTACGGAAGTCGAGGACCGGTTGGGTCCCACTACCTTGCAGCTAGATACAACGTTAAATGGGGAGATCTTGGCGTCGATGAATGATATATCTATGGCTTTCTTTCTGTTATTTTATTTTTTTCCTGTTTTTTTTCCTTTCTCATAGGAGCTTAGAATGAATAATTTGGTCATAGCTGTTTGGATGGTTTCTGCATTCTGCTGGAAGATATCTTTTCTCATATATATGTAATTTGTCCTTCTGAGGATGTGATTAGGTACTTAGTGTCCCAAACTGAAGAGTTTTCTGGGGTAACATAAGCAATACGGAGAAAATTTGGTTGTATTATTCTAATTATTTTTATTGGAAGAAGATATTTTTGTTTTTGATATTGATTTTTGACTGGAAATGAAAATATTTTCAAAGCTATGATGCAAGGACACGGTAATACGGACACGACATGATATGGATATAATGATATAAATTTTTATTTGAATTTTTCACACGAAGAGTGTCGAACACAATATTTAATATGAGTATTTGATATAATAAGAAACGGTAAAATGATATTTATATAAGTGCTTGTGTATGATAGGTGAGGAGAGGCTATGAGTAGTGTAGACATGTTAGTGTAGCAGGTTGAAAATGATATTTGTTCAATGTGATGAAAGTAATCAGAGAAAATTACAATTTTAGCATTCTAACTCACGATAATTTGTAATTTGATATAATATTTTTTTTCAATGAAAATAATAGTTCATAACATTAAATATTCTATTTGACCTGAATAGAGTGACCTGTCGAAAAATTCACTCGGATCTCCACGTGTCTGTTGGATAATTTGTCACAAAGAAGGTCTTGCAAGCTTCGGGTGGATTTTTTGGCTGACCATATCTATTCAGGTCAAATAGTGCATGAAATTGCGAACTTTTAGAGTTATGAGCTAATTTTTTTACCGAAATTTTTTATACCAAAATTACGAACTCTTTTTCCCTTAAGCGAGTTTGGGCTCGGGTAGGCAACTCACCAGGAGTAGTCTACAAAAGCGACATACCAATTGTAGTTGATCCCGTTTCAAGGGCCAACTTTGACTTAATAGTCTAGCCATCTCGAAGGCTATCCAGCTATAACAACAAAGAACGAAACTTTTCCTGTTCACGACTTAGCTGCCATTTCACCCGCTACTGTTAGCTCGAAAGTGAACTCAGTCACTCGAGGAGAGAGGCAACTCACTAAGCGAAGAAGAAGAAATACTGAGAGTCTCAATCAATATAAAAGTATAGGCTGCTAGTCCTTTCTTTCTGTTTTGAGGTTTAAAAGAAGAAGACGGTGCTTGCTATAGAATATCTTCTTTTAGGAATAAGATCGGTGACGTCTAAGCTCTCGTAGAATACCAGGGGAGATCACACTCTTGTTTAAACGATAATTATGGTGAGTTGGTATACTAACATTACAATTTTCTCATAGTAATCAATAATGTAAGTACACGCCGATATAAATACAATACCGACACGACGATATAAGTGCTCGGCCATTGCACATGCGGCCTATTATTATATAGGGAGAATTACATCTGACTACCCTGTATTTAGACCTAATTACAACGCAGTCCGTCATTATCGAGAAATTACATTTTAGTCCCTATAAATCTTGTTTGGTCTGAGGTCCCTTAATAAAATTTGTAAAAGTACACTTATGCCCCTGAAGGTTTTATGAGTGTTACATTGAATATATGACCAAAATTATAAAATCATTCCTAAAGTTTACAAAAATATAATAACAAAATCATCCCTACAAAATATGACTTTAACAATAAATCAGGGGTACTTTTGGAATGACATAATGGAACCCTAGAGACTACAAACAGTTCTAAAAAGTTAGGGACTAATTTTTAATTTTTTAAAAATTGTGGATTAAATTGTAATTAGGCCTAAATGCAGTGTAGTCAGATGTAATTCTCTTTTACTATATATTATAACATAAGGTCATAAGCAATACAAATGCTACACGAGCGCTGTGTATCAACACAAAACACTGTGGTACGAGTGTTAATGACTGCATCATGCCGACCTATTATGATATACTTTAACATGATGTGTGATATAGAATATCAAATTAAATGTCTTTTTCGATTAATCATTGATTATCATCTCTTATCTCATTCACAGCCAAACACACAATTTTAAAACATGGGCTAAACCCATTTCCCCTATCATTTTTCGATTTTTGCACTTACCCCCCTTTCATTTTTTATTTTCACACTAAACCCCTTCACCTTCCTAAATCTTAACACCTATCCCCATTTGCACACTTCCGGCGGAATCTTTGCGGAATATTCTGTTAATGCTTCACCATGAGACTTACGCGTGATGTTTAAAGGGGTATTTCAGTCCATTTAGGTGCCCACATAACTCTCCCGCATTTTATGTGGATAAAACCTCATTCCCCCCAATTCTGAACCCTAATTTTCCCCCAAAGCTGCGCAATTTTAAGAATCATGGAGAGGGGCAACGATGGAAACTGCAATTGTGGACGGGCTGTTGTTCAAAGGACGTCATGGACTGACATTAATCCGGGCAGACGCTACGTAGGTTGCGAGAATTTCCGGGTAAAGTCTTATTTCGTCGATCTCCTCCAAATCATTATTTCTTCTTTAATTCCAGGCTTATTTCCTCCAAATCATTGTTTCTTCTTTAATTCCGGGTAAAGTCTTATTTCGTCGATCTCCCCTGGAGGCTGCAACATCTTCGTGTGGACTGACCCTCCAATGTGTGACCGTTCCAAACAGATAATTCCAGGCCTGCTGAGAAAGATTAACAACCTTGAGTGTGAAATTGAGGGAAAAAGGGCAAAAAAACGGGCTTCCACTCCATCTTCAAGAAATTTTTCGCAGACAAAGGGAAGAAGAAAGATGAAGGGGCACAATGCAAGTTGTAAATGAAATTTAACCCTAGTAATTTTAGGGGTTTTTACCATATTAGAGGCGGGAGTTATGTGGGAACCTAAATGGGCTGAAATGCCCCTTTAAACATCACGCCTAAGTCACGTGGGGAAGCATTATCGGAATATTCCGTCAAGATTCCGCCGGAAGTGTGAAAACGGTGATAAGTGTTAAGATTTGGAAAGGTGAAAAGGTTTAGTGCGAAAAAAAGGATAGAGGGACAAGCGCAAAAATCGAAAAAGGATAGGGAGAAAATGAGTTTAGCCCTTAAAACATATATACTATAACATGGTGTATAATATAGAATATTGTATTAGATTTTTTTCTTTGTTCATTTCTATTTCTCGTCTCTTGTTTCATTCACCATGAAAAATACAATTCTAAAGTATATATATTCCATCATCGTATAGAAGTGATCTTAATAGCGAACTCTATTCTCATCCGAATTCATATACCACATTATCAAATACTCCGCAAAACCATCATTTTCCAATAAAACTATACATTTCCTATACATTTCCGTTTCATCTCCCACCTTTCGTATTCCCGCTAGTTAGATACACGATTCATACATATATTTAAATGCAAATTAAAGTTACAAATGTATCATCAATCTATCCTAATAGAGATAGACCTACAAATCGCACACGCAACAAAAGGTTCAATAACAGCAAAAATAGATGCTCACCAATACCATGTATCATGCTCATATAACTATTAACATATAAATCATTAAAAATCAACCAAAGCAATATGCCCATTGCCCAAAAAATAACAAACACAAGCATGTGATAACTGATAACTAGTGTAAAGCACTTTAATAGAGCTAAGGTTCGACGTTACAGTATTAAATACGAACCGAAATATAAGATTTGATGTACTAAAATAGTATCAAATTCTTCAATTTATTCGAATCACTTACTTTAGGATTTCTCCTATTTAGAACTTCGAGATTGGAAATAAAATGATATATTTCTATATCATATGGTAAAGTTGTCATAAAATATTTATTTTGTGAGTTCTGCCTGAAAAGTATGTGAACTTGTATGCTATATATATGTACATATTATTATTGGGTGGCGCCTCATGTATAGGTGTATCTTTTGAAAATTGTAATGCATTAAATTAAAGGCGGTGTAATTCGTTACATTTTCATATGGAAGGAAGATAGCAAATGCTTTTGTATTGTTCCTGTCTGGTCAGTTTTTGTATATTTCACGATTGTTCATATCAAATATTTTACGATATATATGATGATGTCCTATCTATCTACCCGCTTGAAGGAATTAGGCCCCGATAGGCCGCGCGCCTTAAATAAAATCCGTGCCAGAGTAGTTAGGGGAGTCCGCCGAGTGTATGAGCACGCAGGTAGTTCAAGGGCATTACATAAGTTGAAAACATTTGGATTTTGAAAGATAAAACTTTTTGATTTTACAACTACTCTGCATTTAGGATACCAACTTGACCAATTTGTAATTTATAATCCGGACCAAAAAAAATTGTAATTTATAACAATGCAGACCTAAATTTGTAGTTGAAGGGACGTAGATTGCAAATTTGATATACCAACTCAATTAATTCAGCGATTTTGGTACCTTTCATTTTCCAGCAACAAAATTGGATCGCATCTTTGAAATCAAGTAATTTAGTACACATTTTTTGTTAGAAACTAATTTTGCGCACCGGAATTTACAGTGATGAACTAGGAGTTCGCCATGTGTAAAACGAGGTCAGGTTTCCGAGGACAAAATTGATGAGTTTCAGTAAAAAAATGCATTAAATTGAATGCATGATTTTTAAGATACAATCATATTTTATCATTGTAAAATAAAATATATCGAAATCGCTGAATTAATCAAATTGGTGTACCAAATTTACAATTTCCCTAGAGTGTAATACACCAACAACACTTTATTCCAAAGGCATATGTCACCACTTTTTTCTGCTGTGGGATGTTTGTCTATTTATTCCGAAGGTACTTCTCATATATATATGACAGAGTTTTCCACATTCATGTGTACATATACACGATTCCTATACATTGTATTGTCTTCATATATCCCCACCACCGCACAGGGAGTAGTGGAGCCATGTCAAGAAAATATGTTGATAACAAGTTAATTGATGCAGCTATTTTCTACATGTTTTCATTTGTACTATTGATCATGTTGCCACCTTTATTCTTGTTCAACATCATATACAATATTTTCAAGTATCGCGCCAAAGAGGGTAATATGAGGGGCAAAGTTGTTCTTATAACCGGCGCTTCATCAGGGATCGGAGAGGTAATAAGACTACTTATATTATAGTTCTCGTCGATAACAACGTAAACGAGGCCGGTAGAGGCGGTCGCCTCCCTTAGAATAAGTTCGTATTTCAAATCAAAACCATTAGTTTCTGACTCTTGTACTTGTCGTATAATTAGTGCATGGTGTATAAATATGCCAAAAAGGGAGCTTATCTAGCGATCGTCGCGAGGAGGGAGGATCGCCTGCGGAGAGTTGCCGAGACCGCCCGTGAGCTAGGATCTCCTGATGTTGTCACTATTTGTGCAGACGTTTCGAATTTCAATGATTGCAGGAGATTTGTTGATCAAACTGTCGATCACTTTGGCAGATGTAATTAATCAAGACTACTTCTACCAATTTACTACGTTAGTTTATTAATAATCAAAATTTCAAAAGTATAAACTGGAGTTTAGTTTTCAAATTTAACTTAAAAACTGTCAAAACTCTGAGGGACGAATCTGTTGGAAACCTGATGGAAATCACCTATACGGATGGGTTTCCGACTGCAAAGAGCCCGTCGTCGTTAACATGATACTAGTTTGGTTTTCTAATATATTACTCCACATGTGTAGTGGATCATCTGGTGAACAATGCAGGCATCAGCAACACATATCTAGTCAATGAAGGAATTGAAGTCACTAAATTTGCACCAGTCATGGTACGTAATTTCATGCTTTCTTTCACAAAGCTTTCATGTCATGGCTATCCTTAATTTCTTTGACATATTTCATACTAATATTTCCTTATTTTTCTTCATTGAAAACAATAAAAAGGACATCAACTTCTGGGGATCAGTCTATCCAACTTATTTCGCGATTTCACACCTCAAGAAAACTCGAGGAAACATCGTCGTAATTTCATCAGCTGCTGCATGTTTGACCCCTCCAAGTTTAGGGTTCTATTCCGTAAGATGCAACACATTTAAATTCCCCCCAAAGCCCCCTCCCCCAACCCCAAGAAAGAAAAGGGTATCTCCCATAATTTGTAAAAACTCAATCTTTGTTCTCAAAATTGAATCTAGCCCACGAAATTAAAATTTCTGACTTTGTCTCGTCAAAATCCCTTATTACTCTATCAATAACATGCATTTTTCTTGGTTTTCATATGATATGTAGGCAAGCAAATCCGCTTTGGTAAGCTTCTACGATTCACTAAGAGTGGAGTTGGCTAATGACATTGCTATAACAATAGTAACTCTCGGATTTGTAGACTCGGAAATGACTCATGGGAAGCTAATGAACTCTGAAGGCCGAATGCAACACAACCAAGGAGCAAAAGATGTAAGAAATACCTACACATGATATTGTACTTAAATGTAATTTTATATATTCTCTCCATCAAATACCTATAACGAACCATGACACGTCTGGGCCGGTGCAGGCGATTTTGGGAGTGTCGCCATTGGTGATGAGTACGGGGCCATGCGCAGAGGCGATCGTTAATGGAGTGTGTAGGGGAGATACACACATTACAGAACCACAGTTTTATAGGGTTCTCATTACGTACAATTTCCTGTTCCGTGACTTAGTTCCATGGGAACTCATAAATGGTCTCTGGTTTTATAAGTTTTACAAATAGTATTGGTTGACAATTGGCAACATTGTAGTCAATCTTGGACAAGAATCGCCATTTCTGGTTTCTGTAGGTGCAATGACTGCATTTCTTGTACCTCCGACAATGTCGAATAATGTTTTAAATAAGTCTACTTAATACTAAAACTTTTCAGTTTTGTAGAAATTATTTGTCTAGCCTTAAAATAGATGTTAATTTTTTTAGTAAAATTTTCAATGCATGCGAAATTCATTGTCGAAGTATATTTGCTGGGGAGTGTGACGAGTGACGCGGAAGTGAACTGGTGGAGCAACAATTCAAGCCAAACCGGCCAAATCAAGAAATTAAGAACAAAACTTCGTGCGTTGTGCAATCAATCACAATTCACCAACTAAACAATTAGAGATATGCAGCAAATAAATCTACACAAACATTTTACATGGAAAACCCCATGGATCGCGAGACAAAATTGGAGCAAACTTTTATTAATATAGCAAATATAATGGGATATACATATTTATTCTCTATACAACAAGTTAGGGTGTATGGAATTAACACCATTAAGAATCACAGTCTCTATGTACATACCAATCTCAAATACATTATTCATAAGATTATAAAATAAGAAGAAGATTTCCATCTCCCCATCCCAAAAAATGTAAAATTGGGATACTATCTACACCCCAATTACAACTTTGGAACATATTTTTTTTGATGAAAGTTTTAGGACTATAGCTAAAGAATGTTGTAATTTACACATTTTAATTTGGTCACCGCAATCGATTTTAGGCACCGGAAACCAGTGTATGTGAAATACGTGCTTACTAAAATAATCATACGTGTCACAAATTTTGACATGTACCTGACCACATTGATCACCCTTAAAAAAGAGACATGTGTAATGCCATATAATTTTAAACTCTTCAAGCATTTGCAACACATATGACATTTTTAGTAAGTAAGTATTTCACACATGCTGTTTTCCTGGCGCCTAAAATTGACTCTGGTGAACAAAATCCATAAATTGCAACATTTAATTTTCATCGAAAACAAATAAATACTAGGGTGTAGTTGGTATTCCAATTTTATATATTTTTTCCCATCCTAAATTCTTATATGTATGATACATCAACAGTTGCAGGAAGGAAAGTCTTGTTGCGCTGTAACTTATTTTTCTTTTCTCTAAGTTTTTTTTTCCAATAAATCAATTGTTTTCTCAGAATTCTTTGCCATAAGAGCAACTCTGGCTGCAGCATTATCAAACTCTTCCACTTTTAGGACATTCCACTATGAAAAGTTTGCACTATCAGCAAGATTGAAATCCCCGGGTGTGGGCACTTTCGCTGTAATTCCTTGAATCTTTCTCACATCTCACATAAAGAATCTCCATTTGACTGTCAGAAAGTAGAGAGGTCGCGTTTGTATCGAGCAAATTTTAATTGTGAAAAATATTGTGTCAAGAAAACTTGAGAAAGAGCTTTCCAAGTTTGCAGAGTCTCAGATGGTAATGAGCTAAACCATCTTTGTGCTTTGTCCTTGAACGAGAACGGGAACAATCTCACTGTAACAGCATTATCCGATACGTTACTGAGTTTAAAAGTATTACAAACCTCAAAAAAGTAAGACAAATGATTACCTATGTCTACATATCTAAGCCTCCAAATAATTTTCTTGCAAAAGACAAATAGTGATAGGCTTAATCTCAAATTGGTTTGCCTTAGTAGTGGGATGAACTAATATTTTGGATGTGAATTAAGGTTCTTTTTTCTAATTTTTTTTTTGGAGAATATAAATATAAGTCTAACCCTAAACACACCAGAGGACAATAGCATTCAAGACTCAATGGGAGCCCCCGTTTCATCTTCCGCTCTTCTTCAAGCAGATACCGTACAAGAAGATTTTTAACTCTGAATGGACATCAATTCCTAGTTTTTCCATCTCTTTCTCTTTAATATAGTTTTATTTAATTTCAATCATGAAACTAATGTCTCCTAGTTCAGCTTACATTTGTTCTCAATTTCTAGACTATATGGATTCTTGATTGAGATTAATTATATGAATATGGGTTTATTTAACGTTATTATTTCTTGTGTCTTGGTATTTGTTGGATTGATGAGTAGCTAAACTCTTGTGCCAAGGGGATGATAGTTGCGTAATCTAGGAGTTCGATGATATGCGTGAATGAATTCTTGTGATTTTTATGTTATGGAATTTCGGTTTTAATTCAATACATGTTGAAGCTTGACCACCTTTGACGAAAACCTTAGAATTTTCTTTGTAATTGAAAAATTATTAGTGAATTCGGATTCTAAATTCCACTATACTTAGAATTAAAGATACTAAGACCAAAAAAAAAAAGAATTAAAGATACGAAAAGATTTGATCTTTGTTTTAGCAATCACTAATTGAATGGATGCTATTTGATTGGTTTAATTGGTTTAATCTATTCATGAATGTTGATCACGAGACACACACACTTAAACACACGTGTCTGACTTGAGAGAAGCTTGCACTTATATTTTTGGAGAATTACATCTGACTACCATATATTTAGGCCTAATTACAATGTAGTCTATCATTTTTAAAAAATTAAATTTTAGTCCCTATAAATCTTGTTTGATCAAGGACATTTTTGTAATGACATAACGGAACCCTAGGGACGGTTCTCAAAAGTTAGGGACTAATTTGTAATTTTTTAAAAATCGTGAACTATATTGTAATTATGCCTAAATACATGATAGTCAGATATAATTCTCTATTAATTAATTATAGTAGATGTATACATAGTTATAATACTCATATTCTTCATTTGATTATTTGTTTCTATTATTTAATTATTATTTTATTTTACTGTTTTATGATAATAAAAAGATACGTATAGATAAGATTAATAGTAACCGTAATTAAGAGTAATGGGAAAATGTGAGTCTTGTGAAAATGACTTACAACAAACTCTATTAAGATGTGCCTAATTATTCTATCAGAATTCTAGTCACGCATTATTTTATGGGAAGCAGAGAAGTAGAGAGAAAGAAAAATGGCGCTCAATACAAAGATATCGAAAGCATAAAAAAAATACATAGAGAATTTGTGTGCTATTAGGTAAATTTCGCATACTCTTAGAGAATTTGGTGAAGTTATATCTATATTAGGTTTGGTAAAATCAAGTTGCATACTTAATCGTTTAAGTGTCTGAATAATCTTATAGTCACATTCTCTACTATTGAATTGCTTAGATCTAATGACTGTTTAATATTGGTTGATTTATTAATTAATTAGAGAGGCACGTAATCATGAATTCATGATATCCTGGTTAGAAAAGAATGTTTATTTTATTTTGCTTTTCGGTTGCCATCAATAATCTCCAAAGGGGAAATTGACTAGTTAATAATATGTTCTTTTAGTGCAAAATTATTGAACTAAATAAATTTACTTCGGAAGTGTAACACTCCAAATTTTTAAATAATAAATATTAAATTTTAAATCACATTACTGACTTATATTTTCAGTAATTAATTTACTAACATGTAGAAATTAGATATTAAAAAAATCAACTAGATACCCAACTCTACATATTATATAGATTATAGTTATTTAGCCGTTTATTTTTTTGATAATAGAGTTGGTACTAATTTAGAATATTCTAAACATTTAATTTATATATTATTATATAAATAAATACATATAAATACTAATTTTAGATAAACTCAATGGGAGGTATTAGAATATTCACAAAATAGATTATTGTTTTTCAGATATTTAACCAAGTTTCTAGATCGGGAAGATGGATTCAGTATTTATTTATTTTATCTAATTTCATATTGTCGAGGACTTTTGACATTTTACTTTCATTAGCTAGTTCCATTAGGATCTATTTTATTTTTGTTATGGGAACTATAGATGCTAATGACTTCTCATATATATTTGAGAAGTTGTGTTTTCGAATTTAGATGCTCTGTACCATGGAATTTTTAAATTTTATTGAAGGATTTTGCACTTCTACTCATATATTTAGATTAATTGATTTGTAATTTCATGGTTTAAGCGTGCCTTAGTGATGTCGGGATGCAACCGACAGTAGAACCGGTCAATCGGTTATGATCCCACAGAATAAGTGAATTTGACCTTTTTGCAGAGGCGGATCCAGGATTTTTCATCAGCCGGGGCTGAAATTTCGTAAGCCTCAATATATTAATTTTTTTTAATTAATTAACGACACTAATTATAACACAATTTGTGTCCCTTCAATTTGCTCCTATCATTTTTCCTTAAACTAAAAGTTTGCACGTACAGATACTAATATGATCTCTTATTAAAAAAAGAAAAATTAAATTTTATTTCAGGATTATAATATCCACTATCGAGTGTAGTAATTAATTATTTTGGTA
>JBBMKE010403394.1:0-12272 GCA_037834125.1 Lippia alba | reverse complement strand
GAATTCACGTCTTTCTTCATATTTGTCTGCACAGTCCTCTGCTTTCATCGTGCTAGTCTTGAGGACGAATGGTAACATTTTTTGAGCTCGAAGAAGAGTTGCTGTAAATTGCACGATGTCCTAATGTTGGATTTGCTGACACTAGTTTATTCAAAGAACTAAGAAATATAAAAAGAAAATAGGAGAATGTGTAGATAAATCATTGAGTGGTTGTTTCTGTACATGTTGGAGTTCTACATTGATACCTTTGAGCTCCAATCTGTGAATTTAATTTACATCACTTCAGTTTTCACAAGTAGGTACATAGCTTATGAAAAACTAACAACTTAGAAGCTATACACATTCATTATTCAGCTTTGCAGCCTAGCTTGTTCTTGCAGATACATGCAAGTGCTGATTACCGACTATCCAAAATTAAACAGTCAAAGATCAAGTTGGTATCTAACCACTGTTGTTCGGGAGAAATCCACCGTCTGAGAAACGGGCAGATTGGTAGTAAGTGATGTTCGGGAGAAATCTACAGTCTGAGAATCGGGTGGGTTGGTAGTAAGGGACGTCCATGTCCTCGTCTTAGGATCATATATCTGTATAAGCATCGAGGGGCCAGCATATGGGCATCTTGCCGCTGGCTGGACTGCTCTGAAATGGCTAACCAAATGTAACTGCCTATCTATGACAACGAATCCCGCTGATGAACTATTAAGGACTTTTCTGGGCGGGCAAGTCTCCTTTCTCCAGCCATTGGAGGCCATATCGTACCTGAATATCGTACTCCCATCAAGCATGAATATCAATTCCCCATCGTCCTCGTCACCATCAACCACGGCGATTTTCCCCATTTTCCTCCTCTCCCCTTCTCCCCACATGTCTCCAATTTCCTCCCATTTTCCAGCTCCATCACCAGTGCATCTCTGTAATACTCATACACCACACCTGAATCTGTTCTCAATTCCACATATCCTCCCATTACCCAGAACTTCCTTCCACGAAAGAATCCAACACAACCAGCTCCATATCTAGGCAAACAATCCAAAGCAATCCACTCGTCCTTCACTATATCATACATCTCAATCGAAATCATCCCGCCCTCCGCGGGCGGCTCCCCACCACAATCTTGCCTGATTCCGGCACAAGAGCACACGCAAAGCTGCCGCCGCGTGGAGCGATCATAGGCGACAATGCCTTCCATGAATACGTGACGAAATCAAACCGGAAGACAGCAGAAGCAGCAGCAGGACGGTCACGGGGATACGTTCTTGTTTCGAAACGGAACCCACCGAGAACGTACAGATGGGGTCCCACTGCGACGACAACGAAATCCTTGAGGACATTGTTACCATGGGGATTGCAGGGTACGGGCATCCGCGGGAGAGGGCACCAGTAGCGATTCTTCTGGTCGAAGAGATAAGGAGTGGAAAATGGGGGGTTTTGTGGGAAAATACAGAGTAATTCCGGCAAGGTGGAATCATTTTCACGCACGGAAATTAACTTTCTGTAGGAGAAGAAGTATCTCCATGAGTTGCAGGTGTATTTGAGACGGGAGTGATGAGAATCAGGCACGGATGCTAAAATTCTGGCGCCTAAATCATTCGGCAAGCCTGGAATTAGGGTTACGCAGCCTTCCGAAATTTGAGTAGCCATTTCGCCAGGAATCAAGCTTCAGAATTTCTTCTATACCTCCATGGCTCAGCTGTCCTGAAGCTTGGATTGGCAAACAGTTGTTCTTTTTACAGCCAAATTTCTCCAGGAAAACGCAGATACCACCGATCCTAACCCTTTTTCATGATCCAAATTTCTGATTCTTCCAAGTTGATAGAACCCAGGAACTGGGATGGATTTCCTTCCACTGAATTCTAATGAAAACCAAAGCTTGAGCTGAATTTGAGAGAGAGAGAGAGCACCACTGACAGACACACTGAAACGTAAATAAAATCAAGCTTCGAGTCAACCCTATTTACTTCCCTAATCAAAGAGTCCTATCTCAAATTTGTAATTTTGGAAAAGAAATCAAGAAAGAAAATAAGGACACTATATTTACATTGATTGGGCTAATTACGCATCGACTCTAATAGCGTATAGAAAAATAATTACATTAGGTTTATTCTTAGACAGATTTATTTGTATGCCACTCCATTGGCGCCACGCTGAATTGACGAAAATCTCACTTCCTTAAAGTTTTTGCAGATGAATCTCTCATTAGGATTTATTCTTAGACAGATATTCTATGAATTTAATAAATTATTAGACAAATATTTTATTGGGCGTATAATGTAATTATTAAAGACATTGATTTTATAATTTAAATATTTCTTTGGGTGTTTATTATAAAATTTAAAAGTGTTCAAGTAGGCGTTTTTTTCTCTATATCTTATTGTTCTATATTTCATCATGAGTTCAAGTCTGATGAAATCATTAAGTATTAAGAGTAGATGTATGTCCAAAAACTCGAATACAAAACCTCTTATTACATTATTATAATGGTCGAGTTTTGAACATGTGGAAACATGTAATATTAATCCCCGTTGAAATCAATGTTTGTTAATGGATTATGAACCCAATATTTCCTTTAAACGGGCTTTATTCAAGCTGGCGGATCCCAAGGCCCAGAGGCCCTCAAAGTGTTCAATAATCAAGCAGCAAACAAGTGTTGATATTACATACATACGCTCTAAAGTCCGATTAAATTTAAGGAGAAAAACCGACAGAATGGTATTCTTCCTCGGACACAATAAAGGTTAATTTCTCAGAATCTAAGCAAAAATCAGGTAAATACACGCACACATGCATATATGGTTTCTTCTCTTTGGTTTGAATCGTAATTCCTCTTCCACTTCGATTGGGTAAAAAAACAATAGGTATAATCTTATGCCTGATTTTCTCTTCTGTGCTGATTTTCCATGTGGGTTTTTCCTCTAATTGCTGATGATGGCTGCTAATTTGCTAGTCTTGGATTGATTTGGTCGCTGGGTAACCCTTGAATGGCGTAATTTTGATGAAAATCATGCAATTTTTTGGATGGCAACTTTGTTGATTTCTGGGTTTTCGAATAGATGAGCTTCAGACTGGTTGATTTAGTGAAATCTTTTTTTGTTGGGTTTAGTGAAATCTTGAGGGTTTCTAGCTATTGTGAGTGAGTAACTGCAAGGGTTCTGCATAAGTTGCTTTGATTGTCACCAAAAAAGGTCAGAAAAAAGAAACTTGCTTTTTCGAGGGATGAAAGAAAACATGGATGATGGTGAGGTTGAGCTCAGCAACAACATTCAGTCAGCACTCTCATCGGATTCATTTCTGGATGATTTCTTCAAAAACTCACAAACCTGCACACACACTCACACTTGCAATCCTCCCGGCCCCAACGACGCCGCACACACTCACACATGTCACCACACACACACGCGCGTAATCCCATCCGAGGAGGGTAACGGCGCGTGTGACAAACACGGGCCAGGATTGAAACCCCGTAAACCTTTGGGGAATAGAGAGGCTGTTAGAAAGTATAGGGAGAAGAAAAAAGCCCACGCGGCCTATTTAGAGGAGGAAGTCAAGAAACTGAGAGTTGTTAACCAGCACTTGATGAGAAGGTTGCAGAGACAAGCCATGCTCGAAACAGAGGTTGTGAGGCTTAGAGCGCTTTTGGTGGACTTAAGAGGGAAGATCGACAAAGAATTAGGTGATTTCCCGTTTGAGCCACAGTGTAACAATACTGTGAGTGTTTTGAAAGAAGGAGAGTGTGGGATTCCGGATGAATGTGGTAAGACGATGGCTGGTTGGGGAAAAGATTGTGTGCCTGCGGTTATTGATTGTATCGGGAATGACCTGAAATTTTCAGGTGATCCGATTTTGAATTTGGCGTCATCTGCGAATCGAGAAGAGTGAGAAGAGGTAAGCTATACGATCATAGTATTGAGTATCTTTTATACTTAGAATGTATATAGTTTATGTTTGTTTGATATGTGTTATGATAGGGAAGAATAGAGTGTGTGTTGGCCTGATATTTAGAAAGTTTGTACTAAGAAAGAAGTAGAATAGAATAGGATTCACTAAATATATAGGTATTTTTCTTTGTGATGTATCTAATGTTAGATGGAGGATATGTAATAGAGATGTGGCTATAACTTGCTGAGAGAAATGGGAACTTGTGATCCTTGTATATCTTACAATTAAATGTGGTTATTTCGCGATTCTGTGCTCTGTTAGTTTAATTAGAATCGAGATTCTGGAACATAATTTATCATTTGTAGAAAGAATTTAACAGTTACACTTTACTAGTTGCTCGACCTAATCCCGATGCGAAATAAGTGCATTTAGGTATTCACCAAGAATTTGAGGATGGTCCAACAGGTCCATCATTGAGCAGGGGTGTAAATATTGGACTGTTCGCGTGTTTAACACTTGATCGAGTCGGACTATTTAGGTTATAACTCTCGCTACCAAATATCAATGCCAATGATAGTTACATTATTAGAAATTCAAATATGAAATTCTTGTTAAGGTGACATCATAAGGTTAAGCTACACCATTTCGCGGTTAATTTTCTTACCAATCCAAACCTTGTTCGATGTTTTAGTGTACAAACGATGTCCATTTAATACTCTTTGACTGAATTTTACACTAAAACTTTGTTTCCGTATCGAATAATATTTACATTTTATCAATGTTAGTTACGAGTTTATACCCTCTCCCTGTTTTTTTACTATTTAAGAGCCATGAGCTCCATAATCCTATATAGTAAATCTTCATTAAATATCTTTTACTTTTAACTTTGGAAAAGAACTTTATATATTATCATGGCCACCCTTGTAACGGGTTATACATTATTTCCTAGATTGCCATTCAAAACAATCATTTAATTAAATTAATTATTCTTGATGGTCACTTCTTACGGGTCACTGTTTGTTTTTTTAGAAACAGTGAGCAAGGCGACGACCGTGGGAGTCCCTATATATAAATCACCCGAGTCCAAAAAACAAATATAATTGTGCATGATTCACATATCATTAAGAGAAAATAAATTAAAGTACCTAAGAAAATACTTATACAATTTAATATAACACAAGTGAACGTAATCCTTAACATCATTCCTAATGCTAGACAACTTTAACGGATCATCGGTTAGCCTCATAAATCATAATGTAGTGCCTTGATCTCCGGGCTAAATTGAAATGAACCAGTGTGGACCAACGCACCTTCCTGAATAATGGCATAGACGAGAACTCCCAATGGTGCTAGAGTTCTGGTTCGCTCGTCACCGACTAGCCTGCCACCGTGTTGCCTTCTCGATAAATATGGATGTCTTATGGGCCACTTTCTTGGTCGTTGGTAGTAAACATAGAAATAACTGGGCCGAATTCTTTTAAAGCCTTTCGATTTTGAAATAATTGAGCATATGCAATCCCTTTGACATTGGGCCTTTTCTTTCATATGAAATTGTATGTAAACTAACAATTTGAGAAAATTACATTTTTTGTCTCATAGGATTGCTCCATTTTCAATTTTGGTCTCATTCGTTTAGAATTAGACAAAAATAGTCCTATTGGTTTCATTTTGTGACACTTTTGGTCCCAACCATTAAGTTTTGGATGGAACCGTTAAGTGCATTTAAAAGTCAAATAACTTTTTGTTGAATCCAAAACACAAATGGATTGGTATCCAAGTTGGTTAGAAGCTCATTTTATTTTCATGAGGTCCTGGATTTGAACCTAGGCTCCCCCTCTTTTATATAATATATAATATGTATCTTATATAATAAGTATATATACATATATAAAAGAGGAGGAACCTGGGTTTCGAACACAAGACCTCATGAAAAGGAAATGAGCTTCCAACCAACTTGGATACCAATGCTTTTGTGTTTGAGATTCAACAATAATTTATTTCATTTTTACATGATCTTAGCGGTTCCGTCCAAAACTAAAATGTAACAAAATGAAACCAACGGGACTATTTTTGTCTAATTCTAAACGAATTGGACCAAAATTGCAAATGACACAATCCTATGGAACCAAAAAATATAATTTTCTCTAATAATTTTGTATTGCCCTAACTAAATTTGTACCAAAAAGAAAAGGAGAATTTCCCTCATTAAAGAAGGGATGCGATGATGTGAAGTTATGAACACAACTACAACTTCATAATCTCGATACTCTAATTTTCTCTTCATTCAACTTCTAATAGATACGGTGTATGGTATTGGTGATTGATTGAGTGTGTTACGAAGACAATATGTCTACTATCACGCCTGTATCAACCTTGAACCCTCATTCTCACACATTAATTTGTGGTCTAAATTAGGTAATTAAATGTGAAAATGCCATCCATAAAAACAATAAAAATTTAGATATACTTCCTTTGAATTTAGGAGTACGTAGTTATAAATTAATTTTGTTTATATTATTAATTACACATCAAGATCCTTGATAATTAATCAACAGGGGTTGGTTTAAGTTGTTAATTAATTTTTTTAGAGCAATGATTCGAATTAAAAGTTCCTTTTCCAATTAGATGTGTACATGTTAAAAATACAAAAATTTAAAAAAATCCTTGATAATCAGGGTTTCATTATAGCATTGCAATTTCTATTGATATGTTTCCCCCAAAAACATTGAAAAAGTATATGTTAATTCATAATTACCTTTTAACTCATGTATAGTACATGTAAAATATGACTGTAAAATAAGACTATCGTTATCAATTAGAAATATATATGGTTCTCTCTATCAAACCCTCTCTCTCAAACTTTCTCAAAAATCAAAATCCTAATCTACCTAATTCAACAAAACAATCAAAAAGTAACAATCTAAAAGTTTCGATGCGGTGATTCGGTTCTATTATACGGTCAGATTCTCAAATTTGTTACGACGATACGGTCTGTATTTTTTCTCTTTAGGTTAAGTTATTTTTCAAGTTCTTTATCTCTTTCGTATGAAAGTTTTATCCCATTCGTATGGAAGTTTAGTTAGTTTCTTTATGTTCCTTTTTATTATTTTCTGTGATTCTCCGAGGAAATTTTTTGGTCGAGTTATCTGTTGTAAGTCAAAGTGTTCCTTTCAATCCGAAGAAAATGAGGTTGCGGAACTTCACCCAGATCGGATATTCAACTTCAAGGAGCCTATTTCTTTTATTAAACGTGATGCTAATATAATAGCTCATAAATCTGTTGGAATTGCGGCTTCGGCCTGCATTAGTTTTCGTGTTATTCCTTGTATTTCTGTTATTATTAATCTTGATGTTTAATATTATTCCCCTTTGAAGGTTTGAGTTTAAAAAAAAAAAGAAATATATGTGAAAAGGTTATTGGGTTGAGTTGAGTCCATTCCATATGGTATGTCAATTTAACCCAAAACATCATGTCAAAATTAAATGAACTTTGTATGTGTATTATGTCATTGTTTCTATATGCGATAACTATTTTTTGACATTTACACTAGAGAAAGTTGCTGAGTTCGTCCTATAAACTACCTGTTTTTTTAATTTTGATCTCAATCATTAGTGATTTTTCAATTTTCGTCTCGTAAAGTCATTATTTTTGCAGATATCGTCCCACCGTTAATTTTGCCGTCAATTATAAATGGAAATGACAAGTTTACAGAACGTGACCATCAAAAATATTGCATTTTGCCTCCTACAATATATTTTATTCTCATTCAACCTCAAAAATAAAAAAAATTATACAAATATCACCATATATATACATATGAATCCATATATATATATATATATATATATATGGTTTTTTCTTGTTCATTTTTTAATTTTCTTTTGAATTTTTAATTTACAGAATACATACTTTTCTTATTTTGCCTTTTTCTAATTTATTTATTCAATTAAAATTTGATATTATTGTGATATTATGTAAATTTTATTTTATTAGATAAATTTATAAAACTATTCAATTAAAAATTTTGTGATTTCTTTATCTTCTGTTTTATACATATTATTTAATATGTATATAACAAAAATGCTTATAATTATATATTCATAAAATATAATATATATTATCCACATTAACGGGAAATTATAAAAAATTCCCCAATTGTGGACTCAATTTTTAGTTCACTCTCCAGGTCGAAAATTTTTTGAGTTCACTCCCCAACTGAGTTTCAAATTTTCACTTTACTCCCCAATCTGGGCAGCATATACGCAATATCACGATTTAGATACGCAATATCACAGTTTAAATATGGAAATCCTGAGTTTTGATATGCGTATTAAAACTCAGGATTTGCGTATTTAAACTGCGATATTGCATATCTAAATCGTGATATTGCGTTTATATTGCCCAGATTGGGGAGTGAAGTGAAAATTTGAAACTCAATTGGGGAGTGAACTCAAAAAAAATTTGACTTGGGGAGCAAACTAATTTTTTTTTAACTTATGGGGAGTTTTATAAAATTGCCCCCATTAAAATTTTATTAACATTAAATTTTATTAAAAAAAATTTATATACGGGTTACGTATAATATATATGCACACACAGATATATAATATATAAATATATATAATATATAGTTAATTTAGGGTGGGAATACATAATCTAAACAAGTTTGAGGTAGTTTGAAAATATAAATGAACAAAATGGGGCAAAATAAAATATTTTAACGGTCATGTGTTGTGCACATGTCATTTCTGTGCAAAATTGACAAAAAATGAATGGTGGGATCATATCTGCTAAAAACGACTTTATGGGACGTAAATTAAGACATCACTAATGGTTGGAACCAAAATTGTTAAAAGGGCAATTTATGGGACGAAAGCAGCAATTTTCTCTTCGAACTATAATGTATTTTGTAACTCGCAAAACAAAATATTTCCATTTGCAAACCACCATCTAATATAAATATTTGTGACGGAAAAAATTTTTTTGTCGTTTGAACTTTACGGTTGTTTATAATTTATCATCCCAACAAATTTCGGTACATCCAATTTTTGTCTTTGTAATATACCGTCATTTTTTATTTTTTTAAATTTTGGCTAGAAAACTTGATTAAAAAACAAATGACCGTCAATTGTATTTTGGCTAAAAAACTTTGCGTTTTTTTTATTTTGGCTAAAAAACAAATGATCGTCAGTTGTATTTTCATCAAAACTAATAAAAAAAATTAGATGACGGTATGCTACAAATGCAAAAATTGAATGACGATTTACATCGAAAATTTATTGGGATGATAAATTGCAAAAAAAAAAAAAAAAAGACAAAGTTTGGATAACAAAAAAACTATTTTCCCCTATTTGTAATATACTATAATTTAAACTCTTTGTTTGACTGATAGTATGTTACAAATGCAAACACAAATGATGATTTTCGAATAAAAATAATTTATTTTGCGAATTACAAAAATACGTTATATTTCAAATATTAAAAAATATTTATTTTTAACCTTGATTAATATACGTTTCAGTAGTCTCATAGTTTTTTTTAAATAAAACGATCTAATATATTATCAAATTAAAAGGTAAAACCTACGCGGCACAAACCGAAATAACGCAAGTTGAATGGAACAAAAGCTAGTCGAAACTGCAATTGTCGAAAGCAGATGAGCTACACAATTAGCCTCACGCTCAATATCAACTTCCATAGGGAAGATTAGATAACCATAAAACTGAACCCTAATAAAGAAATTAAACTTCCGTAGGAAGAGACAAAGCTTGCATACGGAAGAAACAAAGCTTCCATACAGAAGAAACAAATAAAAAACTTAACAGAAAAAAATAGTGCATGACGTCGATCTAGAGATAGTGCGCCTGCTGTAATGACTGAATCAATCAATATTTGTCTCAGATAGAGTAGATCTGAGAGAGTAGCGTCCGAATAGATCTGAAAGCATAGCAGTGACTCTGAAAAAGTGACGAAAGTCGAGATGCTGATGGCGGAGTAAACTTGAGACTATCTGACGGTGGAATCGTATTGATTTGAATCGATCCGGCGGCGGAAACGTATTCTTCACCATCGGATCGGGGCTTCAATTGCCGTTTGAGAGAGGTGTAGGCTAGGTTTTTTTTAGAGAGAGTAGTCTCATAGTTTGAATAAATAATATTCTACCCTACCGAGTATTAATATGGTGAATGGAAATGATTGGTTAAATATGCACTTATATATAAAGACTAAAGTAGACGAATACTCATACATAGCTTGAATTATGAATTTGATATCATGACCCTTCACTTTACCATTGAAATAAAGACCCAAAACTAAAATAACATAAAATACAGAATCTTTATGAAACAAATGATATTTAATCATCAATATATCAAATACTTGAATACCAGTGTTAGTATTTGGGTTTGAGCATAATTAGGAGCGGAATTAAAAGAAAATATTTTTTAGGGCAAAAATTGTTAATTTTATTAAAAAATTGATCATGAACATAACTAATTTAAAAATATGTTCGAAAGAAAATTTTCGTTACTTAATGATTATAAAAGTTGGATATGGATTTTACGCTATGTTTTAAAACCCGGACTGGACGTCGAATTGGGAGTCTTACTGGTTAGTGGTCGAACCGGCGTGACGTCATAATTACGTAATAATTAAATTTAATTATATAATATTATGAATATTAATTAAAAATAACAAAATAAGTTAAATAATATAAAAAAATAAATTTAATTTAAAGTCACTTAAAAATACTCATTAATTTTCAAATAACATTCTCCAATCATAAGTTTTCAAATTATAAATTTACAAACAATTTAATCAAACATAGATTTAACAAATATCATACTATTTATTGTGAAAAAAAGATAAAAAAATATCTATATAAAATATAGATATTTATATAAATATATATTATATAAAATAAAATAATACAATAATAAAATTTAGTTCATACTCCGTATATAATACTTATTGTTGTAATTAATATTTTCTTAACATTCAATTTGAAATATAATTTATAAATTTAGTGAGTCATGAATGTATTAAGAATTTTGTTAACAAAAGAATTGCCAATTGAGTTGCTAGCTCAAATGGTTTGAGCGTACCAACTCCATTTAGTGGGTCGACTGTTCAATACCCCATTATCCCAATATTTTTAGGATTAGAATTTTACAGAAAAAAAAGGAAAATCCGGTCCGCAAAGTAGTCCAGTCCGAATTTTTCACCGGTTTTCAAGTGGTTCGCCCCGGGCTAGACTGGTCCATTGAAAGGGTGGTTTTTAGGGCTCACTCGGACTGGAACAACGGCCGGTCACCGGTTGAACCGGTCCGACCGGCTGATCCGGCCCGGGTTTTAAAACATAGATTTTACCTTATTCTCTAAAAAATTAAGAGTTGGAAGCCTACTTGATAAAAATGACTCTCGATTAAAAAGAATTTTATTTGTCACCTAACCCAAATCAAATTAAATGAAATATATATAAATAAAAATCTCCTCCACTTAGAATAATGAAAGAAATAAATAAGAATTCGAGTTATAAGTTGCAACATGGTCAAGATTTATATTTCACATTTAAATTCATTTTAGTTCTTTTTTTAGAGGAAATGCACTTTAATTATTGATATATATAAATTGTGATATTTTGTACATCAAGATTCATTTAAGGGAGACACATAAGTATATATATTCAATCAAAAAAAAAACAAAGATTTTTGTGATAAATTAAATAATTATAATATACGCTTGTGAGCCTTTTTGCCTGAAAATTTGAGTTATTTGATATTATGTTTACCGAAAATATTTTGAGCAATTATTATGTTGCTACGATCATTATGAAGCATCAAAGGCCTCAAAAAAATTAACGGAAAATTAATAAATGATCCCTAGTAAGGCTTATAATATTTTCAAAACTCCCAGTTTCAAAAATAGTTATGTTATATCCCTATTATTCTTCACTTTTTGTAAACCCCTCAAATCCTGCAAAAGTACCATAATGTCTTTAATAAATTGAAGAAGTACACAAGTATCCATTCTTCTTCCAGCGTCTACATCTTCGGCCCTGGTTCATTTCCGGCGACTTTATTCCAGCAACAAATTTCCGGCTATTCTTTTCTGAAAGGCGGTTCTGGATACTCTTTCCAGCGGTTCTTTTCCGACACGCCTTTCCGACTTTCTAAACATTACAAACTTAATAGATTGTGATGCATACTTGATGGGCGGTTGAATTAAATGAAAAGTTGTGTGCACTGTTTCCTGTAGTTTGACTGGCTACTATTGCAGAGTTGAAGACGAAGGGATGCATCACCTTCAGACTCCCTACTTCTCTTTCTTCCAATTGATCTTCTCTTTGTGCAAAAACTGTCCGCCATGAATCCCCCTCCAACACCCATTGAGGACG
>JBBMKE010403383.1:0-12272 GCA_037834125.1 Lippia alba | reverse complement strand
GCCGCCCAATAGTCCCGTCTGTACGATACCGGGGCCCAACTCCCCCAAGGGCGTCCCCAAGGGTGCAATCAGTAACAGTAACAGTGTCAGCTCACCGAATCTAATAATATAGTATATGAAAGAAAAATGAAAATATGGAGTAATATATATAATAAAATCAAATCTCGACAAATAACAATATATATATCCTAAAATGCAGATATATATATCTAAGGGGTTATAAAACAATAAAATCAGGTCGGTCATATGCAAATATATAATATACATAATAGTTCAATGCCCCAGCGAGAAAAGTTAAAGGCACTCACCTGGTATATGTCTAAATCTCGATGAAAAGGTTCAGGAATCGAATTATGACGCTACCTAAAATTCGATAATAAGGATTTACATTAGAATTTTCATCTTACTACTAAAAGAAACATATTTATATCTAAGATCGAATTTTCTTCTCAAAATACTAGATACACTAATTAATTTCTAAATTTAGTTCCCTTGAGCCCATTAGTTAATCATAAAATAATATTATTCTAATTAAGTTTCTAAAAATCATTACGGAACATAAAATGAATCCTTTTAAGATTGATAATTAGATTTTAATAATAAAGTAATTATATAATTATAAATATTCTAATTATTTTGTTAGACATGCAAATATATATATATATATATATATATATATACATACGGTAATATATAATTAACATGTATACATGTACACTAGAATATATCAACTATAATACATATATAATATATAGACGCATTATTTTAATTATGAAACTTCTATTTGTGTTTCTTACTCGCGCAATCATTAGAGAAATATTAGAGAAGTATAAGAAATGGGAGCTTACCTTAGGGAAATTGACTGAGGGTAAGGCCTTTATATATGTGTCAATTGAGTTGCTTACCAACACGCATGATTGACACGTGTTTATTGGGTTGGAGAGGTGTAATGTTTTCTGCCGGATTACAATAACTATAGGATAAAATTTGGGATGTGGCATGCTAATCCTACTAAAAAATATCTCTTTTAACATATATCTAATGTTATTGTTATTCTTATTATTTAATATACAAAATATCTACAATATATTATATTTTACACATTTAAATATCTTCTATTATATTTATCCAAAATATTTATTATTATCTTAAAAAGATAAATGACTTAATATATTTTATTTAACTAAATATCTAATTGATCTTAAAATATCTTTTTTTATTTTTTATTTTTTTAGCATTTCAAATTCTAGAGTTTAAGATTTAAAACATAAATTAGTAATGCAATTTAAAATTTAATATTTATTTAGTTATAAATAAATTTGGGGTGTTACAGCTTCTGTCTTTCTCTCTCGTCTCCGGTGATTCTCCGGTGAAGTTCTCCGGCGACTTGTTTTTTTCCTTTTACGCAGGATTTCTGTATCGATTTCAGCTAATTTTTCATGGCTTCCGGTGGATCTACGTAGGATTTTGCTCCTTTTTCCTCCAATGATCCCTATTTTCTCCCTCATTTTGAAAACCTAAATCCTTTTCTCGTCTCTCAACAACTCATAGGAGACAATTATCATATGTGGAGCAAATCAGTGCTTATCGCGCTTTCAGCGAAGAATAAGCAGGGTTTTGTGGATGGATCTCTATCTCCTCTAACTATCAATGATTCTGAAGCACGCAAGAAGGCTTGGATTCGCAACAATCACGTCGTCTTGGATTTTCATTTTGTTTCCAAGAACATCGCTCCTAGCATATTATTCTTTGATTCTGCATGCGAGATTTGGTTTGATCTTCGTGATAGATTCTAGTAATTCAATGGTCCTCGGGTGTTCTAGTTTCGTCAAGCTTTGTTGTCTACGCATCAGGAATCCTCTTCTATAAGCATATATTTCACGAAATTGAAATCGATTTGGGAGGAATTGTCCAATTACAGACCCAATTGCACTTGCAATAAATGCACTTGCAATGGCTTTCATGCATTAGGCCTTTATTATCATTCAGAATACGTCATGGCCTTCCCTCTCGGCCTCAATGAGTCATACGCACATATTCGCAGTGAAGTGCTGATGATGGATCCCATGCTATCCATAAGCAAGGTTTTTGACTTGGTCTCACAGGAGGAACGTCAATGTGGAATCGCCATTGTTTCCTCTGTTCCTGATCAGAACACCATGGCTTTTGTTGTTCGAAATCCGTCTTCATACGGTAGATCTCGAGGATCATCTTCTTCGCGTTTTGTTTCGCGCAATTTGGCGATGGTGCAGGATCCAGCCGTGGACGTGGTAAGCTGGAATGTTCCCACTGTAAGAGGGATAATCACACTGCTGATAGGTGTTATGAGATTCATGGTTATCCCCCATGATATTTTACTAAATCCGCCACTAAGTCACATTCAATTCATCAACCTACTGCTGTTAACTAGGTTTTACAGATGCACACTTCATCTTCTGCATCTGATGCTGTTGTGACTTCTAACAGTTTTGGTTCCACTCCGAATCCGAATACATTTCTTCATTCCCTCACTGATTCTCAATATCAGTTTCTATTATCTTTGTTGTCTACGTAGTTGCAGGCACCTTCTAATAACACTATGGAGGTGAACAGTTCAGCAATACATCAGCCTGCTACAGGTATTTTGCTATCTGCATCTGTTTCTCACCTTGAAAATTCTGTATGGATTTTGGATTCTGGAACTAGCTGCCACATTACATGTGATGCTTCATTATTGATTGATGTGTTACCTGTGGAAAATACATATGTCATATTGCCTGATGGATCCAACTTTACAGTTCAATAGAAAGGCAGTGTTACCCTACATCTTTGTTTAGTCTTACATGATGTATTTTTCATTCCAAAATTTCGATTCAACCTTATTTCCCTTAGTAATATGCTGAATCACTCCTCTTCCCTTACAATCTCTTTTACCTCTGATCATTGCCATATTCAGGATACCAAATTGAAAGTGATGATTGTCAAGGTTAAGCTTCAAGAAGGCTTATACATCTTAGATATTAATTCTATACCTTGTAATGTTGTTTCCTCAGATTCTCATTACAATGTAAACCAAGTGTCACCATCTCTTTAGCCAATAGATTTGGTCATGTCCCTTTTTCTTTATTGAAACAATCGAGCCCTTCCTTACATTGTATTGCTGATATGACTTCAACTATTCCTTATACAATTTGCCCTTTGGCCAAACAGAAACGTTTATCTTTTCATATTGAGCCACATAAATCTGATGCGGCATTTGACCTCATTCATGCTGATATCTGGGGATCTCACTCACTCTCCAGTTAATCCATTTAAATATTTCCTCACTTTGGTTGATGATTGTACCAGATTTACTTGGATATTCCTTCTTAAGGCTAAATCTGATGTCTTGACCATTATTCCCCAGTTTTTCACCTTTATTCAAAACCAATTTCATGTCAAGATAAAATGTTTCAGATCTGAAAATTCTCCTGAGCTAAAGTTTGATGCATTTTTTAAGTCAGAGGGTGTTTTTCATCATTTCTCTTGTGTGGAAAGACCACAACAGAACTCAATTGTAGAACGCAAGCATCAGCACTTGTTAAATGCTACAAGAGCCTTCTATTTTCAGTCAAGAATTCCTTTGACGTATTGGTCAGAGTGTTTCCTTACAGCAGTGTATCTTATCAATAGAACACCTTTTGTGAACTTAGGAAATAAGTCACCTTATCAATTACTCTATGGCACAGACTTTGATTACAGCTCTTTAAAGGTGTTTGGTTGTCTAGCATTTGCTTCCACTTTATTGTCTCAGAGGCACAAATTCTCTCCAAGGGTTGTCTCTTGTGTGTTCATAGGATACCCTAATGGTGTTAAGGGATACAAGCTTTTAAATATGGAGACTAAAGCTATATTTTACTCAAGGGATGTCATATTTCATGAGCAAATTTTTCTCTTTCATCATGCTGATTCTCAATCCAGTGCACCAAATACAATCCCTGAGTTCTTGGAAGTTTCATTGCCACTACCATCTACTATGACATCCCCACATCAAGTGTCAACTGATTCTCCAGTTGATTCACCAACCACTGCTTCTTCCAATCCCATTAGAAGATCATCAAGAGATACCAGAAAACCATCCTATTTGCAAGATTATCATTGTCATATTTTGCAACATGGTACTGTTCCTATGAGTCAGAATCCACATTCCATCTCCTCATTCTTGTCATATGATAAGCTATCAGCTGATTATCAGAAGTTTTGTTTGACAATCACCACACAAACTGAACCATCATCTTATCAAGAAGTAACCTCTTTACCTGAATGGCAGCATACAATGCAGGAATAATTGCATGTCATGGAACAAATAACGCATGGACAGTGGTTGTTTTACCTCACAATCATCATTCCATAGATTGCAAATGGGTATATCGCATCAAATACAAATCTGATGGTACTCTGGAGAGACACAAGGCAAGATTGGTTGCCAAAGGCTATAGTCAACTTGAGGGAATTGATTTTTTGGATACATATTCATCTGTTGCCAAATTAGCTAATGTTAAGACATTGTCGGCATTGGCAAGTGCAAATCAGTGGGAGCTTGCACAACTAGATGCGAATAATGCTTTCTTAAATCGTGATCTCTTTGAGGAAGTGTGCATGAACTTACCTCAGGGTTATGATTTGCCAAGCAATGTTCCAGCTACAACAGAAAAATTGGTATGCAAATTAAATAAGTCAATTTATGGTTTAAGGCAAGCATCTAGACAATGGTATGCCAAATTTTCTGCATCTTTGATTCAATATGGATTTAAGCAATCAAAGTTTGATTATTCATTTTTCACAAAGGGCTCAAATTCAGATCCCATTGCTCTTTTAGTCTATGTAAATGACATCATTATTACATGCCCTAATCCTTCTACCATTGATGATCTAAAGAAATTTTTACACTCTCAGTTTAAACTCAAGGATCTTGGTCCCTTGAAATATTTTTTGGGTCTGAAGATTGCTAGATCACAGGACGGAATTCTGTTATCCCAGAGGAAATACACTTGCAGTTATTAGAAGAGACAGGTTTTCTTACTTCCAAACCTTTAAATACACCTATGGATGCAAATCTCAAGCTTAACTCTTTTGATGGAGTACATTTGGAGGATGCTAGTGTTTACAGAAAGCTGATTAGCAAGTTACTATATTTGACTCTTTCCAGGCCTGATATCAGTTTTGCAGTAAATAAACTGAGTCAATTTGTCTATAAGCCCACTGATCTACATCTGAATGCAATACATCATCTGTTAAAGTATTTGAAAGGCACTTCAGGTCAGGGAATATTCTTTCCATCCACAAATGAATTGAAGTTAACTACGTTTGTTGATGCAGACTGGGCATCATGCCAAGATACAAGAAGATCAACTTCTGGTTTCTGTATCTTCTTGGGATCAGCCTTAATATTATGGAAATCAAAGAAGCAAACAGTGGTGTCAAGATCATCTGTAGAAGCTGAGTACAGGGCTCTAACAGTTGCTAAAAGTGAATTGGCATGTATTTCTCAGCTTCTTAAAGATCTCCAAGTATCACAAAATGGACCAGTTAGTTTGTATGGTTATAATTTAGTTGCCATGCACTTGGCAGAAAATCCAATCTTTCATGAGAGATCCAAGCATATCGAGGTTGATTGTCACTTTTTACGTGACAAGGTTTCCACAGACTTCAGCAAACTTTTTCCTGTTCGCTCACTACATCAACTTGCTGATATGTTTACCAAAGCTTTATCTGCCTCTTTGCTCCAGTCATTAATGTCCAAGATGTCTCTTTGTAATATGTATAGAGATAGTGTTAGTTGTATAAGTCAAAGTCAGTTAGGTCGTTTTCATTGCCAGCTTTGCTTATTACACGTGTCAGGTAATTATTGGTCACCACTTGTATATACATGCCTGCACGTACTTGTTGCAGTTCAGATGAGAAATGAGATGAAAATTTCTTCACTCTTTTTTGTTTGCAATTCTAAGAGTTACCATTTAACTGGAATTGCTTTGAGAGGAATATCCTTCACCAGAGACATACCAAACCTATATATCCTCCATGTCTAATTCTTCAGACCTCATCCCTGATTCAAGTTTCCATTCAAAGTTTCTTATCAATGTTGCAAGCTCATATGGACCATTCTATAGGCCAACGACAACCCCAGACACATTCTCCTATCCCCACTAAAGGGAATCAGCTCGGAATGTTGGCCGCGAAAATCAATTCCTGATCCCAAACACCTTTCGGGAATGAACGAATCAGGGTCTGACCAGACTCTAGCATATCTCCCAATTAATCGTCCATGCGTTCACAAAAACCTGTGCGTTTTTAGGGATTATGTAGCCATTGATTTCTATATCTTTGTTAGCCCGGTGAGGTACCAAGAAAGGTAAGATCGGATGAAGCCGAGGCGTTTCTTTCAACATTGATCGTAAGTAAAAGAGCCTCGAGATGTCTGATTCTTGAATTTGTTTATTCTGTTCGATCACATTCCTGAGCTCGTTTCTGGCTTTTAACATTTTATCAGGATTACGCATTAGCTCCGCCATGGCCCATTCAACTGTGACTGAAGTTGTATCAGTTCCTGCAATGAATAAATCCTAATACAAAATAAAACAAAATATAGTTACAATGGAAATGAATTAAGGTTGTAATGTTATGAAATCTTTATGTGAAAATCGTTGTAATGAATAATATGTATAATTAAAGTGACTTACCCCTTCTGTTGATCAAATAAAATATGGGCAAATTGCATATAGACTCCCTTTAATTTTAACACGATTGAGAGCATGGTTCGCTGTAACGGGCCCGGGGAACAGAACGGAGGCCACCGTTCCAGTTCCATTGAAATGTCGCGGATCGGTCGCGGCAAAATCGCGGTCAATGCATAAAAGTTTGTAATTTTCTCAAAAATATTAAATCTTATTCATTTATAATTAATATTTATCTCAATTAGTATTTTGGTGTAAAATTACTGTTTTTATAATTATACAATTGATTTTATATTTAAAATAGCTAACCATTTGAATAGTTATGTCAACGAGTTAGTGATATATTAATTATATTATAAATAATAAATAGAATGTTAGAAATATAAACTAATAAGCAATAAAAAGTAATAATTGTACAAGAATATTTATATTCGAATTTTTATACATATATTTACTGATTAAGTAATTAATCAACTCCATAATTTTTTGTTGACAATAATAAGTATTTATACATAAATATATTTAAAAAAAAGTAAAAATCTTGAGAAGCCCAACGGCCCAACAACCGCTTTTCTTCTCACCCCACATCTCCTTTCCTTTCCTTCTCATGGATTTGCAGACCGAAAATGGAGTGAAAAGGAGAACCATACCGGACGGCCGCGGCGGATGCCTCTCAACCGGCAAATATCCCGTTCCCATTCCCGTTTTCATCCATTCCGGCAGTTATAACGCGCCGAAACGCCGTTCCACATAGGTCTCTTTCCAAACCGGAACAACGGAACGGCAGCCTCCATTCCCGTTCCGGCCGTTCCAACAGCATTCCGAAGAACCATGATTGAGAGTTTAAATAGTTTAATATGAGTTATTTGAGATAAAATTTTCGTGGGCATGTAATTCTCTAAGTAAAAGTCTGAACAACAAGACCAGTGCCAGAGTTCTGATTGTCAAAGTATGTGTTTAGCCTAACGCACCTCAAATTTGAGTTAGATTAGGCCAGACACATATTTTTAATAGGAGTGTTTGTAATCTATTAAATAATCATATCCATATGCGATGAAAGTATAGTTTCCTAAACTAAGAGAATCCATATATAAATAGGGAGAATTATATCTAACTATCCTGCATTTAGTCCTAATTACAATGCAATCCATTATTATTATAAAGTTATATTTTAGTCCATATAAATTTTTTTTGGTCTGAGATCCCTTATCAAATTTGTAAAAGTACATTTATGTCTCTAACGGTATTATAAGTGTTATAATGAATATATGACCAAAATTATAAAATCATCCCTAAAGTTTACAAATATAACAAAACGATCTCTACAAATTATGAATTTAACAACAAATCAGGGATAGGTTTGGAATAACATGACGGAACCCTAGAGACAACAAACGGCACTCAAAGTTACGGATTAAAATGTAATTTTCTAATAATGGACTATGTTGTAATGAGACCTAAATGCAGTATAATTAAATGTAATTCTCCCAATATATGTCTCACCAATACGCATAAAATATCATCAAATGATATTCAGTTGTATGTTATCAGAATATTAATCGCTGGTTACTACTTACTAGCCATGGTTATAACACAGTTACATCTAACAAAATTGCCTATTCGAATTTAAGCAACTACAGTTGCAATTTTCGTACATAAATATATCTAACCACAGGATATCCAGATCTAATTTCCAATCCGGAAATAACGGAACTACAGAGTTGTAATTTCCTGTGATAATATAGAGTTTGCTCACCATAAGCAAGTGGTTTATGTCATCGAAGCTCAAAGCAGCCTCGTCTTTCTGCCTGAAATCCAAAAGCTCTTCCAGCATATCATTCTTGAACACAAAATCACTGAAAACACCCTGTATAATTTCATCAAACATATCGAAACATTTTCTGAAATGATTAGTGGCCTTCCTCAAAATTCCCTGAGGATCAACCAGCTTGAGAACAGGGAAATAATCAACCAGATTAGGATTGCCGACGGTGGCCATGATTCCCCTCACAACATCCCTGAATTCCTGAGACGAATCAGAGCCAAACGCAGCAAAATCCCTCGAACAAAGTGTGGTCGAAATCAAATTCAGCGACGTTGTGAAAGCAGCTTTACTGATATCCACCACTTCACCATCATGGTTCGCAGTCGCAGTTGCGGGGAACGGGACGGGGGGCACCGCTCCAGTTCCAGTGTCATGTCGCGGAACGATCGCGGTACTTTGTGGAACGGAGAATATTTTTACGATAAATATAATTAGGAAAAATTGCAAAAAACTTACACTTTTTTGGATTTTAGTCATTTTTGATATCGGACTTTCAACTTTGTCCTCTAACTTTAAAATTTTTGCAATTATCGTCCTATTTTGGCCCGAAATTGAAAATTCCCCAATTTTTATTGACATGGCATGATTTTGGGCTAAATTCCCCAATTTTTGTTGACATGGCATGATTAAATTGGGGATTTTTGTGCTTACTGTGCCAAATAAAGAGTATGTGGCTTTTGTATTTTGAAATTAAAAGAATTTTGTATATCCACATATTTTTTAAAGAATTTTAAATTAATTAACAAAAATTAAATTCTTAATTTACACTTATTATCAAATTACCAAATTAATTAGAATCCAAATTAAAAAACCTAGTTTTATATTAATAAAAAAAATAAATTTCTAATTATTTTAGATCATCGAACGTCTTTGCAAACCACCTCTGCCTCCGGTTACGCACTGTTGCTGCCGCCGCCGCTCAATGTCTTCGCACCACCACACAGCCTGCTATCGCACCATCACCAAAATCACATCACACTATCCCAAAATCTCACCACCTTATCACCCTAACCCAAGAAGAAAACAAGCAAATAAAATGGCACAAAAATCTCATGAAAATCGCCACCCCAAAAAAATAAAAAATAATATAAAAAAAAAATCCGTCCCAAATTTGGAATTTGGAAAAAGAAATTCCATACCCGCCCCAAGCCCGGCCACCCCAAGAAAAAGGCAAATACAACCAAAAACTAAGGAAACACAGACGAAGAGAAAAAAAGAAAAAAACAAAGGGGATGGTGTCGATTTGTGGATTTTGCACAAATTGATTGGGGGCAGCGGAGGCGGCAGACGCGTGGATAATATGGTCGGAGACCGGAGTTCTTGCATTGGGTTTGGGATGGGAGTGAAGAAGATGATTGGGCCGCCTCCTCCTCCTCCGCCGGCGGTGGACGCATGAAGTAGACGTTTGGGGGTGATGTGTGTTTTAATTTTGATTTTATTTTAAATTTGAGTTTCATTTTATTTCTGATTTAATATGTACAGGGTTTTGTGATTTTACGTTTTATTTTGAATTTTGAGTTTTATTATATTTTACAGTTTATTTTTTGATTTAATATGTATATACACACAACCATATATATATGTATATATATGATTGACATGTGGGTTTATGAAATGGATGCCATGTAAGCAAACTTTGCCATGTCAGATTACACATTAGCAAAATTGGCCTGAATGAGTGATTCGGGCCAAAATTGGACGATAATTGCAAAAATTTTAAAGTTAGAGGACAAAATTGAAAGCCAGATATCAAAAAGGACCGAAATCCGAAAAGGTGTAAGTTATATGACGATTTTTGCAATTTTGCCATATAATTAATTAATTAATATAATAATACAAATAGAAGTCCCTATCATGCAACGCCCCAAATATTACGATGAATAAGTAAAATACATTATTCACAAATAATAAGTGAAATAACAAGTCGGAAGAAACTCATAATTGTCTTGTCTTTTATGAGGATTTGTGCAATTATAACAACGCATATCATCTTTTAAGTAAAGGAAATGTAAGATAGTTAATCTGTTTAAAATAGTTGTGCATCCGAAAATTGATTACTATCATTGTGATAATATCCAAATTCTCTGTACCCTATGGTACAAGCACTACTACCTGAAGATCCGTATGGTGTCCCAGAAGATCCATAGGATGCTCCATCATACCGATCACTTATTGATGAAAATTAAAATGCTATTCTAAAGGATATTAAGATAAATAATATCAAAATTATAGTACTATTAATATAAATATTATTAATCAAATAATAACATTACTTTTATAGTTTTAATTCGATCAAATATTATTGTTACATAAAAATGATGATCCTTTGTTAGTCTAAAATTTTTATACTTTTTAATAGTTATTAATTTAAAAAATAGTCCAATTAATAAAAAGTATGGCCCATTAATTCTTTTAATAATTTTGGCCCATTAATGGTTGGAATGAGATTTAAATTAAAAAAAAAAGTTAATCCTCTGCACCATCCCTTTCTCTCTACTGTGCCGTCTTCTCTGTTCTCTATCATCGATGCCTCTTCCCTCCATTTAATCGCCGTTCCGTCCGTTTTAGGCGCGATCATGCCATTCTAATCCGATTTTTATTGTGAAAACGAGTTGGAATGTCGTTCCGGTCGATTTTGCGGCGTTCCAGCCCCGCTCCGATGTGCCACCGTTCCAACCCCGTCAAGGTGGAACGACCACTGTTGAGAAATCTGGGGATGGAGTCAGCAGGTACGTATGAAGTCAGACAGTTAGACACGGGTAATCCCAATCTTAAAGTTTCTATACGTGAATATGGAGTCTGAGTCATTCAGAATTATGAACCAACAAAAGCTACACCGTTTCGATGGCAACAATTTAAGCCGCTGACAGGATAAGATGAAATTCCTGCTTATTGTCCTGAAGTTCGCCTACGTGCTGGATCCCAACCTGCCACCAATTCCAGAAGATCCTCCTACTCCACAGCAGCCCCTTGATTTGGATCCACCAACAACTGGAACGGGTGCCATTCCTCCTACTAACCGCACTACCGAAACAGGTGTTGATGCTCCTGCCAACCCCACTACAGCAGATGGTGCTCCTTCTGCCAATCCTCCTGCCAACTCCGCTACAGCAGGTCCGTCTAGGAATGCTTTGCAGATCCACCAGGAGATAATGGAGACTCTTCAGCAACAAAGGAGAAAAAGAGCAGAAGATAAAGAGCTGGCACGTGGACATATCCTGAATACATTGTCAGAAAGGTTATATGATCTATACACCAATGTGAAAAGTCGCCTAGAGAACTTTGGGAGGCGCTGGAATATAAATGAGGAAGGTACGAATAAGTACTTGGTGTCTAAATATTTTGATTTCAAAAAGGTTGATAATAGGCCTATTCTGGAGCAAGTGCATGAGCTCCAGGTAATTGTTAACAAGTTACGGATGGTGAAGAGTGTCCTGCCTGAAACCTTCCAGGTAGGAGCGATAATTGCAAAGCTCCCTCCTGCCTGGAAAGATTATGCAAAGAGATTGAAGCATAAATATGAGGATTTGTCTTTACAAATTCAGAAATATCTGCGTATTGAAGAGGAGGCTCGAAAACGCAATGGAACAAATTTGTTTCAAAGACAATCTAGTGTACACCATGTTGAGCCTGGAAATTCTAAGGCAAAGGCCTTTAGTATTAAGAAGAATTATGGACAATTTAAGAAATCCGGACAAGGGTTATACTTGTAATGAAATGCACTATGTTTCTATCAATAATATGAATGTTGATTC
>JBBMKE010403353.1:0-12275 GCA_037834125.1 Lippia alba | reverse complement strand
TAAAACTTTAATAAGAATATTAAAGTTTTAATTTTAAGTTAAAAGTTTTATAACTTAAAAATATAACTTTTAAAAAGAACATTAAAGTTTTATTTTTAAGTTACGTTAAAAATATTAATAAGAATATAAAAGTATAAATTTTATAACTTAAAAATAAAAATTTTAAAAAGACTAGATTAATTTGATATTTGCACTTAGGATATTAAAAAACATATCCAAAAAGTAGTACTTATTTTTTTAATTTATTGGGTATATAAATTTTGCTATTTTTTTAATATTAGATATATAAATTGTCTCACCTATTATTGAAAATTTCTCTCGCATGAGTGCCGTATTCCTCTCGTATGAGTGCCGCAGTTTCCAAACCCTAGTTCCGCCGGAAAGGCACTGATCTTACCGGTGCAACACTGCTATTCACCTCGTTGTCATAGCCGAGGGATTCCTATGTTTCTGCTATGGAGTTTTTTACAGCGATTAATCCCTTTTGCCCTAATTATCGAGCCCTCTATTCATTCCCTTCTTTCCTTCTCTTGCAGGTTTAGGGTAGCGGGCGAGTTTCGAAGTAAGTTCCCTCATCATCACCCTCATGGCTTCATCCAGCGGTCGTCCTAATGGAACTAAAGATGATGCTTATCAGGAGATAGCCCGACTAACGAAGAATCTGTCGCTAACATCTAAGGAAAAAGATCGGGCAGTTCTTCCGGGGTGTGTTCAGGAAAAAACCCTAATTGATCCTTCGCGAATGCTAGTAGCGCGAACACTCTCACGTAAGGCTATCAGGTTTGAATTCTTCAAGGAAACAATGATCCGCGCCATGGACCTGGTGAAGGGCATGGATATCTCGCCGATTGGAAGGGACCGGTATCTCTTTTCTTTTAATCACAGAGTGGACATGCAGAGGATTCTGGAAAATTCACCATGGAGTTATGAGAAGCACCCAGTGATTTTGGGACAATTGAGAGAGAATGATGATCCGCTTACTATTCCACTTGATCACTGTGATTTGATGGTTTATGTTCGAGGTTTACCTTCAAGCTGCCATAATGCTATTGTTGCTGAATTTATTGGGAATAAGATTGGGAAATTCCATGCCTTTGAACCACGTAAACATGATCTTGGTGACTCTGATGCTCTTAGAATGAGAATTGGGATTTCCATGATTGAACCAATGATGCGCTGCCTCCAGCTTTCGATGCCTTTGGGTCGTGAAATTACAGGATCAATTACATATGACCGGCTCACAAATTTCTGTTATCTGTGTGGCCGATGTAGCCATGTGGATAAATTCTGTCCCATGCGTTACGAAGAAGACTTCCGGGACCCTTCTCCGAAATTTCCCTATGGACCTTGGCTTAGGGAATCAACGGTTCAAAGGTATAAACGTGACAGAAATAGGCCTGCTTCACCTCCAGTAACAACCCATCTTCCTTCTTCTTCCTTGGACCCTAACCTCCACGATCACAACCCCTCTGAAACTGGTTCGCAAGAACTATCCCCTAACCTCAGCCCGTTACTCTCTATCTCTCATCAAAGCCACTCTCCCATGTCGTTCAGTGGTCTTCAAAGCCCCCAGAAACTCTCCCTTATAAGCGAATACCTGCCCACCAAAGAACCTCCAAAATCTAGCTCAAGCCTCAATGTCCATCCTCAAACTTCCCAATTCTGATAGGAATAATCCTATAATCATCTCCCCCCAGGAAACTTCCTTCCCAAGCTCAAAATCGGCCTCAACCCACTAATGAGAATTCAAGCCCATCCTGTCAATGCCCCAAGAATGACTATGATCGCACCCATATCCCCACTCCACTCTTACTCCAGAATACTCTCCATTCCACTTACCTTGGCACCTTAAACCCCACTATAGAACAAAGCCTGGTGAATGTCCCTCTCTCTCTGAGTATTCCTGTTAACTCCTTTGATACCAAACACAAACACCGTAAATTCCAAACTAAGTAGGCCCCCTTAAAACCTATAAGTCCCCCCGAACTCTATTACTCCCAACTCTCTCTCTCTCTTCAGAAACCTCTTTCCCCAGCTCCGATTCAATCCTTTTGGATATTACTAATTCAACGGCGGAGGTTGCTAGGCAACCCCGCCGAGGCCAATGAGTTACCTTAGCTGGAACTGTCATGGCTCGAGGGGTCCCTGGCGAGTTCGGAGTCTTCGTTCTATGATCAAGGATCACAACTCCTCGATTATCTTCCTTTCTGAAACTCGATGTAAGCAGAGGAGGATTGATGGTTTGAAAAGAATATTGGACTTGAATGGTGTAAGTGTTGATTGTGTTGGTGCGGGTTGCTTTGGCGCAAGAATTTCGCGGTGACATTACAAAGCAGGTCTATTAACCATATTGATGTTGTGATTGAGGACAATGATCTTGTAGGGGATGGCGTTTTACTGGCTTTTACGGTGTCCCCCAGAAAAGAAAATAGGTGGGTAACTTGGAATCTTCTCAAAACTCTTCGCCAGCAATCAGATATTCCCTGGCTTGTTAGTGGTGACTTTAATGAAATCTTTCACACCGATGAGAAAGAAGGAGGTAATGACAGATCATTCCAATAGATGGAAACGTTTGCTTCAGCTCTTTGAGATACCGGCTTATCGGACTTGGGTTTTTCGGGTTTTTCCTTTACTTGAACCAAATCAAGTTCCTCTCTGGACACTCTTTGGGCCTGCCTTGACAGATCCGTGGCGTCTGATAACTGGAGGTCAGCTTTCCCGGATGCTAAGGTGTCTCATGTTCCAACTTCATGTTCTGATCATATAGCCATTTTAACGAGACTTAAAGATGCAATAAGCCCGGTGCGAAGCAAAAGAAAGCCTTTCCGATTCGAGGCAATGTGGGTGAAATCGAAGTAGTTGGATAAGATTATTGCTGAATCTTAGAAGCTAACCTAGGTAATTCGCCGGCGGAGTCGGTGCTTAAGGGGATTGATAGCTGTTGGGTGGGACATTTAGACTAAAGGAGGAGAAACAGAAAAGATGACTCTGTTGATGTGGTAAAGATGGAGAAAATAATTAAAGAATTGAGATTGAATACTATTACGGAGGAGTCTAAAGCTGAGGAACGTGCGCTTCATGAGAAGTTGGATGAAATCTTGACTAGAGAGGAAATCTTATGGAAGCAGTGAGCCAAATTGAATTGGCTTAAAGAGGGAGATCGGAACACCAAGTTTTTTCATTTGAAGGCCAAGCAACGGATGAGGAACAATCATATTATGTCTCTTAGAGACTCTCAAGGACGTCTTTGTAGTTCGGATGGGGAAATTCATAACATTATTGAGAGTTACTTTGGAGATTTATTCACTTCACAAGCTTGCAACGATCAGGAGATGGATACGGCCTTACAGTGTTTGCCAAACCAGGTTGATGATGAGATGAGGAGGAACTTACTTCGACCGTTCTCGCCCGCTGAGGTAAAAAATGCCATTAAATTCATATATCCCCTTAAATCCCCCGGTCCGGATGGTTTTTCCCATTATTTTTTTCAACGTTATTGGTCGATTGTGGGTGTTGACATTGTTAATTGGGTCTGTGCTTTCTTGAATAGGGGGAGGTTCGATAGGCGTATGAATTATACTCATATAGTACTTATCCCGAAGTGCAAGGATCCCGAGCTTATTACTCAATTCCGACCCATTAGCCTCTGTAATGTAGCCTATAAAATCGCTTCCAAAACCCTTGCTAATAGACTAAAACCTCAGCTAAACAAACTTATCTCCCCTTCCCAATCAGCATTTATCTCCAACAGGCCCATTAGTGATAATATTCTTATTGCATTTGAGATTAATCACCGTTTAAACGTAAGTCTATAGGAAATGAAGGCTTATTTAACCTAAAACTCGAAATGAGTAAGGCTTATGACAGAGTTGAATGGAGGTTTCTTGAACGGGTAATGATCAGGTTAGGTTTCCCCTCTCAGTTTATTGATTGTATCATGTCCTGTATTTCCACTGTTGTTATTCATTTTTGCTTGATGGGAATGAATTTGGTTATTTGATCCCGGAGAGAGGGATTAGATAGGGTGACCCCCTATCCCCGTATATGTTTTTGTTATGTGTAGAGGTTCTTTCAGCACTTATTTCTGAGCAGGAACGTATTGGCAATCTCCCCGGATCACGCATTTGCTCTTTGCTGATGATACCAATATATGTGGTACAGCATCTCCGGACTCCTTCAATTGTGTAAAATCAGTGCTGGATACCTATGGCAGAATCTCGGGCCAATTTCTGAATGGACAGAAATCCTCGGTCGTTTTTAGCAAGAATGTTCATCCGAACTTGCAAGTGGAGCTTGCAGAGATTTTGGGGGTTAAACGGGTGGATAAGTTGGACTTGTATTTGGGTTTACCTTCTGTGGTAGGCCGCTCTAAAAAAGAGGTATTCTCGACCCTGGTGGATCGAATCAAACAAAGGTGCCAGGGTTATTCCGAAAAATTCCTTTCCACTGTCGGGAAAGAGGTACTTATTAAGTCCGTACTTCAAGCCATCCCGTCATATAACCTGAATTGCTTTCTCTTACCCGACAATCTTATTCATCTCATGGAGTCGGCTATTTCCCAATTTTGGTGGGGCGATGGGGAGAAAAGAAAGATTCACTGGTTATCTTGGAGGAAGCTTTGCGACAGGAAGTCGATTGGAGGCTTGGATGTTCGAGATATTAAATTATTTAACCTCGCCATGCTCTCCAAGCAGCTGTGGAGAATCATTAAGTACCCTGATTCTCTTATTGCTCGTATTCTTAAGGCCAACTATTTTCCTTCCACGGATATTTGGAATGCGAGGTTGGGACATTCTCCTTCCTTCACTTGGAGAAGTTTGTTCGAAGCGCGTTATCTCCTTGCTTTGGAACCCGCTGGAGAGTGGGCAATGGTACCGATATCCACATTACCCGAGATAGGTGGCTGCCTAAATTTCCCGAATTTCGGCCTAAATTGAAAACGGGGCTCTCTAATGCTCCGAAATACGTGGCAGACCTACTCTACCTGGGTGCTACACAATGGAATAAGGTGATTGTGAGGAACACCTTTATAGAGGATGATGCTATTTTGATTTTGGGAATTCCACTGAGTAACTTTGGTAATGCAGATACTTTGGTTTGGCACTTTGATAAAATGGGTCGGTTTAATGTTAGAAGTGCTCATCACCTCGCGATGCACTTATCTGAGGCAGAGAATGCTTCTTGTCCGTCCAATGATTATGGAGAAACTTGGGACAGAATTTGGAAACTTAATGTTCGACCGAAAGTGCGTATGTTCTTATGGAGATGTTGCCGGAATATTATTCCGACTGGAGTGAATCTACTTCATCGGCATTGCGGGACTGATTTCTGGTGCGTACATTGTAACTCGGACTCTGAAGATCGAGACCATGCTCTGCTTCGCTGTCATATTGCTAGGCAGACTTGGGCACTATCACAGATCCCTCACTCGGTTGTCTTGGAAATGGAGGCAGACTTTGTTGCAGGGCTGGGCACGACTTTGGGATTACTGGAGAAAGAGAAGGCTGAGTTATTGGCAAATATTTTGTGGCAATTATGGGACTTCCGTAATAGACGGCGGACAGAGGATTGTAATATCACCCCACTGGAATTGCATCAGCTTGCTATCGGACATACAGCACTAGTTACGGCCTTGGAAGATGAGAGTAATCCTTTGGTTCGCATCAAAACATCAGACCGATGGTCCAAACCGAACAATGGTTGGATCAAGATTAACTTTGATGGAGCCGTTTTCCGCTCCTCTAACTTTATTGGTATTGGAGTGGTTGCTCGGGATTGCAACAGCAAGGTGGTAGGTTGGAAAACGGATTTGAAACGGAACACTACGGACCCCCTCGTTGCGGAAGCCATGGCTGCCCGTTCGGCGATCATCTTGGGAAGAGACTTCTGTTGGGATAGAGTTGTTATAGAGGGAGATAATGCCACTGTGATAAATCTCCTACAGCAGCAAGATGAAGATTTGTCCACCATTGGCGGCATAATGGAGGACTCGAAGCGGATCTTTCCGGTGTTTAACCATATTAGCTTTAATCTTATTAGGCATGGAGCTAATTCAGTAGCCCACACGTTAGCTAGAAATGCGACTTCGACCTGCGTTGGTGATTTTGATATTTCGTCTGTTGCTTCTTGTTTTGTTGAGTTGGATTTGGTGTAGTTTAGCCGGTTTTGCTAGTAGTCAAAATATATATATATATTAGATATATAAAGATTTTTTTTCCCTTTTATTGATCATACCATAAGTTTATGGGTTAGAAAATCTAATAAAATCTTATACGTGTCACTCATCCGATACGTGGAGTATGAGATGAAGCACCAAAATGGAGCAGAAGATCCGGTGCTAAAATAAACACCCATATTCGATGCTTTACTTTAATAGAAAAACAATCTGTTCTTTTCTTGGAGTCCCGAGATAAGGATGGAAAAAAGTACTCGATTATATAATCTTGGTTAAAAGTAGCCGCTGGATAACCACCTTTTTTTGGGAGAATGTTTTTGGCTTTTAGATGTTTCATTCCTGAGGCTTGCAGATGTTTATTCCTGCAATGTTCACGCACCAATTTAAGCATGACGGGGGTGTGTTAAATGTCCCACATCGACTAATCAATGATGTGGTATTCAATACATAATGGCTTGACACCTTCCCCTCAACAACTAGCTTTTGGGGGTGAGTTAGGCCAAACTCATTATTCATCAAATGCAATGTGGTATCAGAATGGGTTCATAGATGTTCGATTTCTGTGCCTGTCTCTCCTTCAATATATAATAGCAAGACAAATCTCCTCTCAACAGCTAGCTTTTGGGGGTGAGTAACACCAAATTCATTATTCATCAAATTCAATACTGTTTTTTCAAATGGTGAGTAAGACCAAGTTCATCATTCTTCAAATTCAATACTGTTTTTTCAAATATTCCATCATAGCCACCTTGGTTGGGAAAACAACTAAGGTGGTAGAACATCAAAAGGAAGAGGATTATTGTGGGCTTGAATTCCATTTTGCTTGTCAAATCCATTCTCACAATGGGGACAGTAGAAACTGCATGTAAAAAATCAGTCTTGTGAAGAGGATTATTGTTGAGGGTGAGTAAGACCAAGTTCATTATTCATCAAATTCAATACTGTTTTTTCAAATATTCCATCATAGTCACCTTGGTTGGGAAAAAAACTAAGGTGGTACTGCATCGAAAGGAAGAGGATTATTGCGGGCTTGAATTCCATTTCGCTTGTTAAATCCCTTCTCACAATGGGGACAGTAGAAACTACATGTAAAAAATCAGTCCTTGTGAAGAGGATTATTGTGAAAATCAGTCCTTGTGAAGAGGATTATTGTGGGCTTGAATCCCATTTCGCTTGTTAAATCCCTTCTCACAATGGGGACAGTAGAAACTGCATCTAAAAAATTAATCCTTGTGAAGAGGATTATTGTGGGCTTGAATCACATTTTGTTTGTCAAATCCCTTCTCACAATGGGGACAGTAGAAACTGCATGTAAAAAAATCGCTTGTCAAATCCCTTCTCTCAATATGGACAGTAGAAACTGCTTGTAAAAAAGGAATATTAATCATTATAAGTTGTAAAGTAGTAAAACAGAGGGTACAGTCGACAAATTGGTAGAAACTGAAACAGCAACAGCAGCAGCAACAACAGCAACAACAACAACAACAATAATAGGGCTTACTTTGGTACTTTAATGTTGGACCCTCGGATCCGATCCACCAAAATGCCCAAATTCATAGAGATTAAGTGCTCCATCGAATTCCTCTAGATAGGACTCGAGTTGAGTCGGAGTAGAGTTGAGACCCAACAAGCCTAAAGCTTGTTTAAGTAGGGTGCTTGACGTAATATACTCTTCAGAAATTATAAAAAAAATTATAGGGTGAATGACAAAATTATAAAAAAAAATTAACGAAATTTCAGGAGAGAAAAATGTTTATATACCTTCTTCCCCAGAGTTTTCAACGAAAGCACTTCGTATGCGATCCATATGCCCTGCAACCATGTCAAAGAGTTAATGAAACAAGAAGAAAAATTGAAAAAGAAAGATGGGAAGAAGATGAACTCTGGAAACAATAAAGAACAAAGTAAATCTTTATTTGGAATGAAACACGAAGAAAAATTGAAAAAAAAAAAGATGGGAAGAAGATGAAATATGGGAAGAAGAACAAAATAAATCTTTAAGTGGAACGTGAAACAATAAGAAAAATTGAAAAAGAAAGATGGGAAGAAGATGGAACGGAAGCGCCTAAATGTGAAATAAAAAAGAAAGATTGGAAGAAGATAAAATTTGGGAACAAGAAGAACCAAGTAATTCTTTATGTGGAACGTGAAATAAGAAGAAAAATTGAAAAAGAAAGATAGGAAGAAGATGAAATATGGAAACAAGAACACCACTTGAAAAAGAAAAAGTGAAGAAGATGAAATTTGTGGAAGACTAAAGACTTATTGTGAAATATACGAAGAAGAGTGTTTTGGGGCAGCAAGATAAGAAAAGTAGCTAGAATGTAGGTTAAAAGCTTGCTAATTTCCTAAGTCTGACCTGTTATGGTGAGAGAAGTATACACAGTAATTTCACAGACTTGAACAAGAAGAAGAAATGAGAGAGATTTAGATTGTTGGGAATTTTTTGAGAAAATGAAAAAAAAAAGGAATTCTCAAGACAAATGTTTTTAAGAGATTACTTTTTTACTTGATTTTTACTTGATTATTTACTAGCTTAAAATTTTAAATATGAACACATATTTATAGGCTTAGATGTCCACTTAGATACATGCACAAAAATGCGACCTTCCAAGTTTCTAATTTAATAAGACACTTGAAAAACACCTAAATTATACAATGAATCTAGGAAATACTTAGAATATAGTCTAATATTAATTTTCCAAATACATTTGACTAAATTAAATTCCAAATTGGATTCTTAACACCTCCTCTCAATTTATAATTTTCAACCACTTCTTGAACTTCTCAAACTTGTCACTTGTCACTTGTCACGGCTTTAGTAAGAAAATCTGCCACTTGATCACTTGTGTGTCGTCGCGTTAAGTTATCATCGTCGATGGTCTGAGATGATCGAGAATCAGACGTCTTTGCACTGAAGATGGAAGGTGAAGCAACAGTGGTTTGTGTAGAAAATTTTTAATTTCTCCGAGGATATTTATGTAATTTCACGCGATTTAGGGGGTTTCAAAAAAAGATGAGGTGAATTGGGTATGTAAAATAGTGTTTGCTATGAATTGGGGGATTTTGAAAAAGTTCATTGCCTTACTAGAGACCATTTATTAATTTGCGGTAAAAAGAATGTGTGTTGCACATTAAATATACGATTTATATAATTATTTTTAACTAAACAAGAAGCCACAATTCTAGAACTGATTTCTTTCTTTGTTACTTGAGAATATAAAAGAGAAAAAAAATTATTATTCCTTAAGCCAGACACTTGTGAAGTGTCATCTTCTCTATTTCAGAGAAAAAGGAAAGAGCAGAGTTCTTGAATAGACCCAGCCTTTACACAAATTAAAATACTAACATCCTCCCTGATTTGATCGTGGCCAAATATTGATACATTTTAGAGGATTTCTACGTTGCAGTCTCGAAAAAAAAAAAGAAAAAATTATTCAAAGAGCGTGGATTCATTACCGTTTTGAAGGATGTTTAATAGGCGATTTGAACGTTTTAAGAAAGACTAGTTCGTAGTAAGTTCCTAAAAACCTCTATCATTTTAGAGTGAAAATTGCAAGTTATCGGTCTTCTTATCGTAATTCTTTTAATTTTTCGTTACTTTTGACTCGGTTTTCCAATAACAATATGATGTACCCAGGCGTAGCCACTTGTTGATGAGGGGTACAATTGACCCCATAAAAGAAAAAGATTATTTTATAGATATATAGATTATGTATATGTAATTTTATGCGATCAATTCCTTATTATTGACCCCTCTCACCAAAGTTAAAATTAATAGTAGTGAGGGTCAATGTAGTAAATTATTACTAATTGAAACCATACCTAAAAAAATTAATGAAATTTTTTTTAGCATTATGCTTTGATCATGATGGCCCACTCCACCCGAGAGCGCTTATGTTACAGGGGAACTTATGGCTGGAAACAATCCTAAAATAAATTTCTGATTCCGCCATTGATACCCAAGGTTGATAGGAATGTTCTTGATGGAAACATATAGAAAAAATGTACTAACATAACTCATAACAATGAAATGATTCCCAGACTCAACAGACCTCGAAAGAATGGACAAATTAATGATTTGGTGCACAAATGCATGTTCAGGCTTAAGGGCCCAGAGTGCAGTACCTCCCCTCAAGTTCAGTTGTACTTAGTTCTCACAATTTCAGTTGCATTTAGTTCTTACAATTTTCAAACACGTTAGTCGACAAGGTGTGCAGCCAAGCGGCAACGTGGGAACCAAAAGAAGACTTGTGGCTTTTTCCAAAAGCAACTACAAACCTTCGAGACGATGAGGGTGTTTTTGAATTAGGTGGGGGACGAATGTACTGATCAACTAAGTTGGTTGCATATCGAAACTCATTTTGTACCTTACACGTACTTGAAGTTCGAATATGTCTAGATTCATTCTATATTTGTACTATTTGTTAACAAGATTCATTAGAACTTTCTAAAGTATTCCAGAAAAGTGTTAAATGTGTATACCGTATGCTTTATAAAATATGTTAGAGTTGTACAATAATGTAAAAGGTTAATATCCATCCTTATTAATCAAATAAGTCATAGTCATGCATTTTCAAATTAAACCTTGAGTCATTCATTTCAAACCATCTAACTTGAGTTAAGCATTCAAACATCGTAAGTTTTCTAGCTAGTGAGCTTTGTTCATATTTTGAAAACAGGAAAATACACCTCAAGCCAAAGGAAATTCAATCTTTGCCTAGACCAATTAATGGTGAAACAGACAGCCAATGTCCAGGGAAACAACACGAGACAAGAACTTACTTGGGAGTTCTTATTTTGGAAATGCTGATCTTTTCCGCATAAACATTTTAAACATAAACATGAATGGGATGTAACAGGGATGTGAAAAAATGAGAAAATGAATTGAATTGAACGGCATGTGAAAAAATAAATTGAAAACACGAATGGGTAAAATGGGTTGTGAAAACAGAACAATTGCTTGCTCTTGTGAAGGCCTCCTCCATCCTTTGCATGTCTTTCTCTCTCGTGCGATCCATTTCCAGAAAGGCAAATATTGTTTGAAAACGTAAATGAATCGCTGAATGTGGAAGAAAGAAGTAAAAACAAATCTTGAAAATGGAAGTCGAAAAAGAAAACAAATCTTGAAAATGTAGTTGGTTGTAGTTGCTGGTGTGTTTTTGTTTTGTTTTATGATTGGGTTTGAAGAAGAAGAATTCTTCTTCAAGAATGGGAGAAGCTACGAAATATAATTCCACCAGTCTTAACATATTTTATACAATATACACATGTAACACTTTTCTAAAATACTTTTAGAAATATTCATTAAATATACACATGTAACACTTTTCTAGAATACTTTTAGAAAATTCTAATGAATATTCTTAACAAATAGTACAAGTATACAATGAACCTAGACATATTTGAACTTCAAGTATGTCTAAGGTACAACGTGAGTTTCCATATGCAACCAACTAGTTGATCAGTACATTCTCCTCCCAACTAATTCAACAACAGCCTCATTGTCTCGAAGGTTTGCAGTTGCTTTGAGAACCACCACAAGTCTTTTTATTGTTCCATGTTGCCGCTTGGTTGCACACCTTGTCGACTTACGTATTAGGAGATTGTGAGAATTAAATACAGCTGAACTTAAGGGGAGGTACTGCACTTCAAGCCTTAAGCCTGAATATGCACTTGTGCACCAAATCATTAACTTGTCCATTCCATCGGGGCCTTTTGAGTTTGGGAATCATTCCACTAATATGAGTTATGTTAGCACATTTCTTATGTATGCTTTCATCAAGAACATTCCTGTCAACCTTGGGTACATTATATTCCGTCACATGGAATACTGTGGTATCAACAATACCAATCTTCCATAGTTCTATTATTTGATATATATAAATAAAACAAGCAAAACTCTAAATTTCTTTTACTCATAGTGCTTATGTAAATAAAAAAACAATTTAACATAGTTTAAAATTAAATAATAGAACAATATAAAGAAATAAAAAAACTATTTGTTTTAACCTATTTTGATTGTCATAGAAATAAAAAGAAAAAAAATAACATAGTTATCTTCCTAATAAAAAGAATTTAAAATAGTTATCTTCGTAAT
>JBBMKE010403345.1:0-12276 GCA_037834125.1 Lippia alba | reverse complement strand
TATCTTTGGATACTTGTGACACTTTGTATGTCTATTTTGTAGGCCTTGCCGGCCATTGTGAATATGATGTATATTATTCCTATTCCTGCTTGTGTGAAGTTTGGTTTTAATTTTCTTCTGCTTTTGCACTCTGAGTCTTTGTTTCTATTTAGCTCCGCCTGGCTTAGTGTGTGCGTGTCACCGTTCGTCGGGATTTGGATTCGGATACGGATCATTTCGTGACCGGATTCGGATCTTGGTGCGGGGGATGTAGGGCCCTTTGTGTGGGGCGTTACGGTTTTGGTATGTGCATTGATTGTTATATAACATTCATGGATTGTTTTGGACATGATCTCATCATGTAATGAATGTATTGCTTGTGTATGTGTCTTTAAGGCACTAATTGTGCATATGAATATCTTTATGACATATTATCATTTTTTATGCATGCCATAGCACATTAATACATTGTCGTGTGTCATATATGGTTCATTGGAGTCTTGTGTCTCACGTATGCACTGTGTTGTCCTTTGTACATTTTTCTCCAGGGCGAAAACTTGTCGGGTTCTTAGGTTATCTTCAAGCCTTCTTTTCTTTTCTTAGGTTATCTAGTCCTTTTAAGAGCAAATGTTTTCGAACGTAAAACCCTTTTCTTTAATGAAGGACCTCACCTAACGTAAAGCCAGGGACTTGGTACATGTGGCGATCTTGGGAGGCAAGGGCCGACACTGACCCCGTGTATTAGTCCCACAATGAATGACGGCGAATACTGACCTCGTTAGGAGTTTGACGAGGAAAGGCTAACCGGGCTTTTGGGGATTCATGTACCCCATTATCCATAATGCATGGATGGCGAGGGCTAGCTACTCGAACCATCACCCAGAGGAAGAAGGTTGGATCTATTTTACTCACCGTGTTGGAAGGCCGGTACACCGATTGCCCAAACGGTCATGTGCACACAAGAATGAATGCATGATAACAAATGATTGAATGAATGATTAATGGTTATACAAAGGAGATGGTTGGAGATTGTGCACGCCTACCCGCCGGGCCATTGAATGACCTAATGAATGAAATGAATCGCTATAATCCCAAGCGTTGATTCTTTAGTTTTGCCCACTTGGGAATGTTTTCTAAACCTCGTATATGATTATAGCTTGCATGTACTTGTTTAATTTCCACGGTATTATATATGTATGCTCCGTTTTTATACCCACCAGTCTCTTATAGACTAAACACGGATTTGTTTCAATTGTTTGTGCAGGTTTTCTTTTGGAGAGTACTAGGCAGGAATTCAAGTTTGGTCATGTCGTGTAATAGGGTCTAGCATTCCTTTCACATGCATATAGATTGTACTTATTATTGTATCATGTTTTTGGAACGCCCGTGGCGCTTTATAAATGTTGAGGTTGTAAAGGCCATTGCTACTTGAATTTATGATTGTATTTCGAGCCCGTGGCTCATTGTGATCTTTGAGATACATGTTTAGCTTTCCATATGTTGCATGCCTTTATTTTCATTTAGAGTTTCGGATTGAATGGTTTAAGAGTTAGTCCCGCCTAGCCTAGCGAGTGAGTTGTATCCCCGTTCGCTCTAATTCAACACGTGTATGGATCATCCATTTCATATGCGGGTCGGGTCTTAGTGCGGGGGATGTGGCATCACGTACCGGTGCTACACCGAACTTGTCTCGAAACTGAACTCAATCTGTTTTCTTAGCTTATATGGACTGAACCCTCATCTCCCTCTCTCGTTTTTGGTGCTGCATTCAAGGGGGAAAAGAAAGGGAGAAGAACACCACTATTCACCCCAATCTTTGAACTCGAAATTCTAACTTCATTCTCATCAGATCAACGATCCAAGGTAAATATTGAATTCCTCTCTTCGAGTGCTTATTTCCCTCCGATTTAATCTTGCTTCTAGTGCTTAAATCCATGCTTTACTGGAAGAAGGTGAATAGTTTTGGCTTGGGGTTTTGTGTGTATAAGCTCATTTCGTGAGCTCTTACTTGTAAATATGTGTTCTACGTGTTGTATATGCCTTGTAATATGATGTTTGTGTGAATCAGGGTTGTGGGGTGGCGTGTGTGTGCTTGTGTTGTTGTTTGTCCACCATTAATGGCGGACTTGGAGCTGCCCCTCGGGGGGGAGACAGGGGCACCTTGTGTGAGATATATACATCTCTGGCTGAGGTGCGCGCCTTTATCGAGACATCCCCGTGTCTCCTTTTTCTCTTCAAGAAAAACACGCCTGTATCTCCCTTGGTGTGCTAAGCTTCTATACTGAGACATGGGTCGTGTTTCAGTTTGCTCTTAGAGGGAGACACACTATTGTCTCCCATCTGTGTAGCACCCCGCACGTGAGGCACCACATCCCCCGCACCTAAGCTCAATTCACATAAGAGATGGAAAGCCCGTACATGAACCAAGCAGAGGCAAACGGGTGACAAACAAAATACACACCTAAGCTAGGCGAAACTTAGACCTTGAACTACACAAAAAGATAATACAGTGCAGAAGCATAAACACACTCACATGCAGTGGCCACGGGCTGACAGAAAATTAAACAAATGTTCACATGCACACTTAGGCACACAGGCCCACTAATAACATAACAAAATCGGATAAGGGTATCGATCAACATGTATATAATAACAAAGGTCGGCAAGGCCAATTTAAACTTATACATAACCGAAGTTACAAAGTGAATGCGAAATGAAAATGCAGACTTAATGAAAACTCGACTCGAAGACAGACTCCACAAACTGACTCACTCCGCCAAGCTCGAACTCCAAAGCTAAACCTACAAACTAAAAACATAAAGAGGGAGGGGTCAGTAACACTGACTGAGTGAGGGGTTAACATACGTACACTATACATATATAAAGGAGCACAACACATAAAGTGTTTTTAATAGTTCATGAATCGGGGCGTGTTTTTTGCAATCCAAAATATTTTACCCGTGATAATAGATATAGGGGAAGTTGGGCCGACGACCAAAATAACCAAATTTTAGATATTTAGGAATCCACTCCCGTTTCACGAACAATTTCTAACTTATCTAAACTCGGCGGGTACGAGCTCAAACCATCCAACTCCTCATATTCAAACAAACTTAAATCAAACATACCTCCACTTACTCCAGTGATGGAGGGGTCGTACGTGCCCCTAACCATCCAGATCTGTTGAGGGGAGTGCTCAATGCTTCTCAAACCTCAGGACTCCATCCCCCAACCAATGCCTTCTGGTGGGTTCCGGTACATCCTTACACACTGAGTGAAGATTGTACTCTGGAGTAGACCCGATGTCCCGACACCGTCCTGGGGCTCCTTTGCACAAATCTCCTGGGCCCGTCACACAAAACATAACACACAGAATGCTAAGCCTAACCCGCTAGACCAACAAACACACTTCACACATGCATAACGTACTTATTATATCGTACGTACATATCACTCGCATATTCTAACTCAACAGACATATTAAAATCGAAACTATGCATACATAGGCTCATACATAGCGTTCGTTATTTCAGATATATAACAAAATAATCAAAATACTTACTTCACACATATTACGTATACATAGAGGCTTATAAGTCGCATGCATTCGAAAATGGACACATTTCATTACGGTCTAACTATATCCTAACCTCACCTTACATCGACGAAGCCAAAGCACGACAAATGATCCACCCCATAATCAACATGTCAAAGAGACACTAGAAATGCATGTTGGGTTTAACATATGCATGAAAGCTCAATTAATTCAACTTACTCCAGGAGTTATAGTCCTTAAATTCATAAAAAGGTGCAACATTATTTTAACAAGTTGTAATAATACTCCAATTAGAATGAAATTTAAAACAACCAAGTAAGATGTATGATGCACGTGCTATGAATGCATTTAACCTGTCACCGTAACAATGGTTTTTAGCATAAGACCTCGTCCATTGCTTTTGTTGTTGCACACATAAGTTGAGGGTGGTTCTTCAAGTATTTGCTATGTCTTGGTGTATCCCTCTTCGATCCTTTGTAGCGATTGGAGGTCTAGAAGGCCCGTGGAATGTTAAAATTTGAAATTCCCCAAGGCTCCCGTGCCAAGCACCTTCATCTTCAACAACCTTAAGTCCCATGCTTCCATGCTCAACTTCTTGTCTCCTGGTGCCTTTCAATTCATGGTTTGTGCCCCAAGGTGTATAACTATCACGACCCTTTGAAATCTTATAGACGAATGAAGTTGAAGAGCTTCTTATGAAGTGGGCCCTCTTTTATGGACCTTAGGTGTGGAGATAATCCTTTTAGAAAATGCCTTGAAAATCTGATATCCATTTCTAATCCTCTTTCTCCGTTAACCACCCATCATCTGGGAACGAAAGACGTTGTCGGTGTTGATGAAACTTCATTCTACAATCACAACTCAATTCGAATATTGATGCATGTGGATTATTAAATGTAACATCCCGATTTTTTGGACGTTCAAGATCTCGCCACGTGTCCCATTTTTGTATGATTAATTATGTGATTATGTGATTCTCTATTTTTGTGTGGCCCTAGTTTGAACTCTTTGAGAGTTTAGGGGCTTGTTTGTAATTTTCTCTTTTTAGGGGTTTTTCGGTTATTTCTCATTCGGTCGAGATTTCGACCTCTTTGACCCCTCCAATGCGCTCAGGGCATCAAATCGAGTTCGTAGACTCTAAGTTTGCCCAATTCTGACGTCGTTTACTCCTCCGTCCGATCATTTCGCGTGCGAGAATTCGGGATAAATATCCCAGATTCTCGTAATCCGTGCCACCAGCCTCAGTCTTCTTCCTCCTCTCTCCCTACGCGATTTCACAGACCCACACTCACACTCAAAGTGTGATTTGACACACATCCCAATCTCGGCCGATACTCGATGGAATTCGACAAACGAATAGCGCCGACTCAACCGTACCAATTTCGTGGCACGAAAACCACCGGTGGCAGTGCAGCAGAGGCGCGCGGCGGTGGTTTTGCGCCACCTCATCGCCGGCGACATTCCGGGGACTCTGGCCTGCGAGCAACCACCCTACCCCACCGTGTTCGACCCCCTGGACTCATTTTCGGCCTTGGTTTGGCCGGAAAACCACCGCAGGCGGCAGCGCTACTGTAGCGATGGCGTCTCGCCGTTTTGGCGACTCATTCTGACGAAGCTTGAGGGTTCCCTACCCTTTTCGACCTCCTGAGGACGATTCAGCATTGGTTGAGCTCGAAAGTGGCCGGAAATGGGGTTTTTCGGCGAGGAGCAGCGACGGACATAGGTGGTGGCGGTTCGGCCTTTTTCTGTGGGATTTTGGCTTTAGGCCCTTCATAAAAGTTGCTTAGGACGACGGTGGCAAGCTTCTGGTGTTGGTGGCGGACGGCGAACCGGCGGCGGGCGGCGAAACGGTGGTGGACCGGCTGTGAACCGGTCGGCCTTTTTTCGGCGATTGATAGGGGGCTTTCGTAGGCCTCGTTACAAGCTTCGTAATGGTACGTTCGGATTCCATTTCCAATGCGCGTTTTCGTTTAATTTCATTTTTCGTCTTTCAATTTCGTATTCATTTTTCGTCAACAAAATCCCTACGTTTGGTATTTTCTGAAATTGATTGAGGGGTTTTGTTCGTTAGGCCGAGACGTACGATCCTGTCCTTTCGGGGAATTTTTCGGCCACCGGATGTGGTGGTTCGACGGCTGTCAGCGGTGGTTCGGCGGGTTCCGACGACGGCGTTCTGACGCCTTTTAGACAATAGGTCCGATTCTTCGCAGTGAGTCTATTGCCGCTTTCGGTTCGTCAATAGGACGCTCGGTTTATTTTCTAGGAATTTATTCGTATAATTTAAAATTATTCGATTTAATTGTTTAATTGATTTTAATTGCGAATTTGCTTGATTTGTCGATCAATATGAATTCCTATGTATACGAAATAATGTATAGAATGAAATGTGTATGTATGAATATTTTGAATTGTAAAGTGAGCCTCGTTGTATTGAATTGAATTAGTTGTTGAACGTTTGAAAATTGTAATAAATTCTTGTAGGATTGATAAATGAATAAATATGCTTTGTTGGGTGATTGAAAATATGATACGAATTTATGAAAGCATGAATCCATGAGTGTTGATGATAATTGTTTCGTTTTATGTCATTAGGTTTAATATAATTCTTGTGCTAGGGGATATTTATGTAATTTTAGAAAATGTAAAATTTTATATGTGAATTAATTAAACCTAGGAATGTGATAAACGAATATAGTAATTTTATAAGATGAATTATTATGTCTTGATCGCCTAAGTTGAATTCGAATATGTTATGTAGAATATGAATTGTAGGCACCTTGAGTGATTAAGTAATTTATTTGAATTTCTTACGTGACTTCTTGGGTTATAGGAATTCATTGCATGCTAATATATGATTTAGCTAGCCTCTTTAATGTATGAACTTTGTATGAAATGTGAAATAGAAATTGATTAGAATTTGTAGAAATTAATTAGGAACTCTTGCACGTGAGAATGGCTCAATTGTACAAATATATATGTTTATTATGCAATATTTGAATAGAGATGAATTGGTTATGCATTATATGAATTAATATGAATTAGTTTGAATTGTTATCTCTTTTGATTTCTATTATTTGCATTTATTGTGCACATGAACGTGTCCTAGTGTGTTATAGGATTTTATTAAATTACATAAGGTTCTAGTTTGCATATAAATTGGTTGAATGCATCTCTTAAGTGATTGTGCATTAATATGCTTAATTTGATCACGACACCACCTTAGGAGCACAACGTAGACACTTATGCATATTGAGCATTAGCCGTGCGTCTTTGTTGGTTGTGGTTTGAGTCTGAGTCTTGATTTTGGTGTACTCAGTCTTTCAGGGGTTCTTCAGGGAGTGTCTGTCAGTTGTTCGGGTTTCGTGAGTTGAGTGTTTGGCCCTACACACTCCAGACTCTACTTTCTTTGAGGTGAGGTTAGGATATAGTTAGACCCTACTGCAACGTGCTCGTTTTGAATGCATGCGATTTATAAGCCTCTGTATATATGTAGATATATGTGAAGTACGTATTTGTTGGTTTTGTCATATTATTAGATTTGAAAAGTATCAATCGCTATGTACAAGCCTATGTATGCTTAGTTCGTTTTGATTCGTCGCGTGAGTTAAGTATGTGAAGTATGTTATGTACGTACATTATCAAAGTACGATATGCATGTGCTCTGCGTTTGTTGGTCTAGCGAGGTGTTAGTGGAATTTCATTGGAATTTGATTGGGTCCGGGAGATTTGTGTGAAAGGAGTCTCGGGACGGCAGCGAGCCATCGGGTCCTCCCTAATGCGGTCTCCAACTCTGATAGAATCACCCCAGAACCCACTGGGAGGCAGGTGGGGGATGGAATCCTTGGAGAGTGAGTGTCGCGAAACTCACTACCCAGACTGTTATAATAGATGGTTAGGGTCGGTCGGCCCTTCCATCGAGCGAAGAAGGAGGTTTGTTTTATTTCGTTTGAATTTGATTAGATGGTGTAAGGGGTTTGAGGGCTCGTGCTCACCGAGCCATGAGTGTTTGTAATTGTAAATTTAATTCGTGAAATGGGCATGGATTCATAATTTCCTAAAATTTGGTTTTTTTGGCTTTCGGCCCAAATCTCCCTTATATTATTATTTATCAAGGAAAAATTGTTTTGGAGTGCAAAAACCACGTCCCGGTTCATGAATTTTAAAATACTTTATGTGCTGTGCTCCGTATATTTATATACGCGTGAGTGTGTAGCCCCTCGCTCAGTCCTTGGACTGACCCCTCCCTCTTTTTGTTTTTAGATTACAGGTTTAGCTTCGGAGTTCATGCTAGGCAGTTTGAGTTCGTCTTGAGTCGAGTCTGTATTTTAATTTATGAATTTCGTATTTACTTTTCGAATTTGTAAGTTTACATGTTTTGATCGCATGTACGTATAAGTATGCTTTTAGTTGTGGTCTATGTGCCACGTAGGATTTGAATTGCCCTTGTTGGGTTTTCTTCTGCTATAAAAGAGGCCTATGAGCCCAAGTTTGCATGTGACTCGTATGATTTAAATTATGTCGGCCCGTGGCCATTGCTTGTGGTATGCTTGTGTGTCGATCCTGATGCTTCTGCATGTGTTTGAAGTTTGTTGCGCACTCTGAGCATGTTTAAAATTTTCAGCCAGGGTCTACATTCCGCCAAGCTAGGTTGGGTTTTTGTTTGGCACCCGTTCACTGTGGCTTGGCACGTGTATGGACCCTCTATTTCATACACGTGTCGGGCTATAGTGAGGGGATGTGGTGCCTCTCGTTGGGGTGCTACACTCATAGTCTCCCTTGACTGATCCAAACATCATGAAAGAAAGAAATTATTAGCTCTTGGAGAAAACCATTTCCACCTAGATTTTCACTATTCATTCAAGGGGATTTTGAGTTCAATCTCTCTTATCTTCCATCATCTTCAAGGGGTAAGTCAAAAATTAGATTCTCTATATCTATATGAGCATTTCCATCCACAGATTTTTAGCTCTTATCCATGCTATGTATGAGTTTGAGTTCCTTGATGATGAGTTAGGTTTGATTGATGAAAATAAGATTTCTTGGAATTCTTTGGTTCAAAATCTTAATATGAAGCTATATATTAGTTCTTTATGCCTCATTTATTGGTATGTGAACTTGTATTAATTGTTGGATGCTTGGTGGTTGAGATACCATTAATGAAGTTTATGCAAGCTTTTTCCCCTTTCTCTTATTGATAACTTTGTTCTTTCTTTTGTTGGTGTTTGGCATGAGTATGTGAGAGTTTATAAGTTGATTTCCCCTTTCTCTTGTTGATAACTTTATTTTGATGTATTTTTTGTGTTTGATGTTGTGTTTGTGATGCCCCCATCGTTCAGTCGTACAGATATGATGTGTGCGGTATTAACTGTGCAATTTAAATTCAATTAATTACGTAATTATGTGATTTATCTTATTATTACTTGAAATACTTGTCAATGTGACTTATACAACTTAAGTGAATATGTGATTTAAATGGAATATTTGAACGAATGTATTACGTGCGCATGAATAACTTGTTCGCGTGCCGATTCTTTGCGCTTTGAACTTGGGAATTCTTGGAAATTGAGTATATGTTGGATTTACATGCCTTAAATGTATGCATGAGTTCGTGATTTAAATTTGGGATTTATTTGGCATACATATGCATTCATTCTAAGTTAGAGACGAAAAGGGGGTTAACGAGCAATTAACGCACCTTTCGTCCGACATGCATATCTTGAGCTCGGGAATTCGAATTTCATCACCTCCGTTGAGCTCGAATAGATGATTTGGACTCAATGGGCCTAGCCCTATATTTTTATAAAATACCTAAGACCTCCAAAATCCGACCGGAATGAGCCTTTACGCACTAAAATGAACATAAATGAACCTTAAACACTCACGACCTACTATACGCACCTGTGGACCTACTCTCTCACCCTAACCTACTTGGAGAGAGTCTCTCTCCTCCCTCATCACCCCCCAACTGACACCCCCCTCTCATTCGCCACACTTAACACTTTTTCATCTTCAATAAAGAAAGAAGGAAAGAAGGAAGCCAACTCCAAACCTCCATTGTTGTGATCCCTCAAGCTCAAGACACCCATTTTTTTGCATTATTCTTCAAGGTGATTACATAATTGAATTCCTTGCATTCTTGTGCATCTTTTATGATTTATATGGCATGAATAAACCATGGTATAAGCATGAGAGGGAAATTGGTGAATAATGAAGGGTTTGGGGAAGAATTCGAATTCTTGTGCTTCCATGAGTTTGAATGGGTATTAATGCTTCCTTCTTGTTCCTTTAATGTGTATTTATGATTCTAGAGGTACATTTCACTTGGTAGTTGGCTAGGGCAAGAATTGCCATTAATGCTCTTTTGAGGTTTGGGGTGAATCGGTGATTCTTTGTGTTTCTATGTATTTTCTTGAACCTAAGTGCATCTATTATGACCCTTGTTGCATATACTTGATATATTTATGGATTCTTTAGGTAGAAGTTGCTTGGAGAAGGTTTTGCCTCTATGCTTGTGAAGGGTTGGCTAGGGGAATGCTTGAATATGTGGTTTGATGCTCCAAATGTGCAAGATATGTGTTATGTGAATGATTCTTGGCATGATTGAGGTGCTTGGATCAGTTTTACCCCTTGAAGCTTTGATCCCCTTCATCCCCTTATTTGGAAATTATGGTATGAAGAAGTATGAAGTGTATGTGTGAGTTCTTGTGCCAAGAATGTGGTTATTTGATCCAATGTGCACACTTTTATGCCAAATTGCCTCACTTGTGCCTTTGTGACCTTTTTGCTCGAATTCTTGGATGAATGCACTTGAATTTCATTTATTGAATGCCTCTTAATGCCTTGATATGTTAATGTATGAGATTATGACCTTATGAATGTGTTTGGAATGATTTTGGAGTGTTCTTGCATGTTGGAAAGTGGTTTTGGCCGAATGTGTATGAAAAATAGCATTTTGGGCTGTGTATGGTTTTCAATGGCCGTTGGAATTTTGGCCATAGAAACCAATAGCCGTTGATATGGGCTGAATAGTACAAAGCTACTGCCTCATGTCAACGGTCGTTGGAAATCAAGGCAAAGAAACCAACAGCCATTGATCCCATGCAGTGCCTTCTGGCCATTTTCGTGCGTTGTTTTCGCTTTCCTCTTCACTCGTATGAACTTCTCCCACCCCTATCTTAATCCCATGGTGTTCTTAGCTTATGAATGTGTATGGTTTGTTAATTATGTGGGATTTAAGCTCCATTTTGATATGATTTTTGGAGATATGTGCGTGTATGACCGAATGCCAAACGAATGAAGGAAACGAACGAATATGGACCTTTGATGCATTTATTGTGCACATGAACTTCTTCATTGCACCAAATATCTTCTTATGCATATCATGACATACTCATTTCATAGCCGAGAGTCTTAATTGGTCATTTGTGTCTCACTTCACTTTTCTTGCACAGATCCGGGTTTGTTCGGAGACGAGGCCGGTCCTTAAGGCTTCTCTTGCTTTCTTTTTGGCTAAGGTGGGTTTCTCTACTACTAGTTAAATGACCCCAATATGACCTAATGTGAAACGTTTTGATACCAAAACTATATATGTATATAGAGTCTTTTCCTAGAGTAAATGATTGTCAATGTAAAGCCCTTATTTTATTTGCACCCTACCTAAGTTTTAGCGAGAAAGAATGAATGCACAGAATGGGGCCCAGGGGCTTAGTGTGAGTGGCTAACTGGGGAGGCAAGGGCCGACGGGGATCTCTCATACTAGTCCCACCAATGAACGGCGCAACCAGACCGCATTGGAGATAGCGAGGAATGGCCGCTGAGTGCCATTTGGGGATTCATGTACCCCTCTTGGTTAATGCATGGGTGGTCGGGCCTTGCAAACCCGACCACCAAATTGGAGGAAGAAGGGTAAATACTTGTATGTGCATAAAAGAAAGAAAGAATGCATGAAAAGAATCAAAGAACGAATGTTTAATGAATTACACGAGGTGGCAGAAGGAGACTTATGCACGCCACCTCGCCAGACCTATAATAACCTAATAGAAATGATAGTTATAACCCCGTGTGTTAATTTCTCTATTTTACCCACTTGGGAATTTGCTTCTAAAACCTCACTTGGGATTATAACGTGCATGTGCTTGTTTACTTATCGCTTTATATATATTATAAGCCCTATTTTTATACCCACCAGTCTCTTTTAGACTGAACCCGATTGGTTTTCAGGTTTTGTGCAGGATAGGAGGAGCTATGTAACACCCCGAGCGTAGGGCGCCACATCCCCCGCACTAAGACCTAGACCCGGTCATGAAATGGGAAGTCCAAGCCCGAGTCCGAATCAAAGCGAACGGAAGACCAAAACACATGCTACGCTAGGCGGGCTAACCCTTAAACCAAACAAAACCAACACTCCAAGTGAAAACATAACAAACAGAAGAAATATCATAATTCATGCACTATGAGCTACGAGCTCCAATATCAATTCAATATTCATAAATGAACAATTAGGCATGGCCTTCACAGCCTCAAGATACAATATACAATTAAAATGCGATACGATAATAACAATAATAATGAAAACATGAGTGTGTGTAGACACGACCGACTAGCTAGACCCAAAGGACTCTAGTTTTCCCCGCCTAGCGCTCTAAACCTGCAAAAGACTGAAATAATGCCGGGTTCAGTCTATAGGAGACTGGTGGGTATAAAAATGGGGCTTAATATAATAATATTGCATAATTTAAACA